>JAKWIY010001328.1:0-21709 GCA_027704805.1 Solanum corneliomulleri | reverse complement strand
AAGAAAAAACCGAATAATTCCAAGCTTTCTTAGGTGTATCCAATAGCTAGTAACCTATGCTTACAACATAGTATAAAGACAAGGAGAATTTGGAGACCCTATCCACTTACTGTAGTCTCGTCTCATGAGGCTTACATGTGCTTGCACAAGCTCATTACTAGTCTCTCGGTGCCTTGCTCAATTTATCATACTTTACAACTTTTAGTTTGACTCATAAATTGTGAAAGCTTGCTTCTAGTATGAGATATGCTTATATTGATGAATGACTTCTCCTCCCTTTCTATAATTGATGAATGTGAACTTAAATCTTACATTATCATTATGGTGTGAATGAGACTTGTCTCATGATTTCTAACACCCTCTTATGTGAGTATCTTTAACATAATTGTTTAGGTGCAACTGAAACTTGTCTCACTTCCTTTAATACCTCATTCTAGGTTAATTCCATAACTCATAAGCTTTTAGTTATTTCTTTACTAACCTAATCTTGTTCACATTTATTTGGTAGGCTTGTACCATTCTTTATGAAAGTTATAAGTACTTGTTCAATGTACTATTATGTTCATAAATTCATTTAGATAGGGTACGTTGGGACTTGTCCCAATCATTGGCATACCTGTAACATTCCGAAAAATTACATGTCTAGTGGAGAGCCCAATAGATCTTTAACAAAGCGTATTTGTGATACATAGGCATCCCAATGCCCAATATTGAGAAATATTGGGCATAGTATAGAAAAATGTCTAAGTATTAGCCAATTTTTATATAATACCCAAATAAGCAAAATATTGGGATAGTAGAAAATATTGGCTTAAAGGGTGTTGGCCAAATTTTCTAAGTATTAATGAGCTTCTGTAAGAGATGTACCTGCAATATGACCCTAAGCTAAAATCAAGTTCCATAATAGTAACAAATTAGGTAAAGTGTCAAGCGTAGTACCATATCACATGACTATTTAAATTGATCATGTAGATTAAATAGTGCCAAAGGACATAGTGAGGGTCCGTGAGACATTAAGCAAATATTCCAAATAGGACATCAATAATAGTTAGTTAGGAAAGTAAAACCAATCCATGTGCAACCACATGGTCAAAGCATGTGGGAATCGGCCATAGGAGGGGACCACCCTAACTGAATTAGGTTACGGTAGTTAGGGGGAAAGCGTGCACATGGGTTCACCCATCTGGGGCCTAGCTCTCTAACTAATTCTAGACTCTAACCTAATTTCCTAACTAACTAAATAACCTAGGACAAACCAAAATAAACTAATTAGTGAACCCGACAACCTAAGACTTAAATTGGGTGACACCGACCTAGTATTAAGTTAAAGTGACAACCTAGTACATAACCTAGGATTGTCCAAAAGGTTAGTTATAGTCCTAAAAAACATTAGTAATTACCTTAGGTTACTCAATTAATTAATTTATTAATTAATTAAATGGACAAAACCGAAATCACAAAGCAATTCCAGATTTTCGGTTAGGCAAGCAAAAGACACCTAGTAACCTAACCTAAATTTTTCCAAAGGGTTGGTTATGGTCCTAAAAACTTAGGGATACTTTAGTAATTAACCTAGGTTACTTAATTAATTAATTTATAAGATTAAATAATTAATTTAAAAGGGAGAAACCGAAATCACAGAGTAGTTTCAAGATTTCAGTTAAGACAAGAAAAAGACAACCTAGTACCAAACCAAGGATGGTCCAAAGGGTTAGTTATTGTCATAATAACTTAAGGGTACTTTATAAATTACCCTAGGTCACTTAATTAAATAAATTATACATTTAATTAATTAAATTAAATGGGTCAAACCGAAATTCGAACATTAACCTACTATATCAAGAAACATCCTAGTACTTAACCTAGGATGGTAAAAAGGGTTAGTTATGGTTCCAATGACTTAGGGGTAATTTAGTAATTACCTTAAATCCATAAATTAATTAAATTATTAATTTAATTAATTAATTTAAATGGGTGAAAACGAAATTCTTAAGAGAATTTGTCACGACCCAAATCGAGGACGCGACTGGCACCCACATTTACCCTCCTATGTGAGCGAACCAACCAATCAGCCTTACCATTTCAAGATATATCAACAGAAAACAATGCAGAGACTGTAGTAGAACTTTAAACTCATTATAAACAATTCAAACTATTATTATCCCCAAAATCTGGAAGTCATCATACAAGAACATCTATCTCAAATTTCTAAACTAAAACTGTCGAAGAAGCTAAAACAAAATACTAGCTAGTCCATGCCGGAAGTTCAAGGCATCGAGACTTGAAGAAGAAGAAGATCCCGCCCAAGCTAGACGCATTGGCTCACCCTAAATTCTGATGAAGTGAAGACTGACTAGATCTATGTTGAGTTGAGGTTGACGGAACGTTTTGCTGCATTACACAAATAACAAGAAAAAACATGAAAGTAGGGGGGTCAGTACAACCACAAGTACTGAGTAGATATCATCGGCTAACTCAAAATAGGGAACAGTATATATCAATAACAATGTAAATCAACTACAATACTCAACATGTAGCAATAGCAATATTTAATTCATCCATGAATACAACCGAGTTCACACATGAGGACTCAAGCTTCAATACCATACTCATTGGGAATTTAGTTCATTAGTTTGAGTATATTCATTATCTTTCAAGATTCATTATCTTTCTTCTCTTGTGTCGGTACGTGACACTCCGCTCCATCTAATTCTATCCTGGTGCCGGAACGTGGCACTCTGATACGCTCAAACTTACTTCTCAAATGAGAAGTAAAGCGGTCGTGTCAAGTAAATAACCCAACTAGAGTGGTTGGGATCGTTCCCACGAGGAAAATAGTCTAGACTTAACTTTAACCTAGTATTACTATCGTTTAGGTCAATAACTTTCTTTGGAAAGTAAAAATATAAAAAGGGGGGTTTGTATTACCTATTGAGTAAAAATAACTAATGTAATTGAAAGAGACAGTTGACAGCTTTTAATATTAGGTTTTTAATCAATGAATTAAAGTAACTAGGGTTTACGTGTTCCCCACAGGTTCGTAACTTGATAATTCTAACTATAACAATCCTTTCCTAGTATCTTGCATGCAAAGTGAAGTTATGTATTTCTAAATCCTTGGTCCGGCATCTAGAAAATCTCACTCCGCACCTTGGTCCGGCTACGTGTGTTGCTTTCCTAACCCTTATCTTTACCTCATATTAAGCATCGTATTCGATATTTGACTAAGTTATTACCTCGTACCAATCATACTAGCCTATTAGATAGTATACACTAAATCTATGTTAATAATTCTTTTCTATTATCTACCTCCTTGGTCCGGCAAGTAGCATTAAGGCGAGTTCTAACGTTGATCATCCGTTAAAAAGACTTCTAAGCGAAAGATTATTAATACTTGCAAACACTATTCTAGAATTGTTATTTTAGTTAGGGTTTATCTCATTATTTGCCTATGATTCCCACAACCCTAGTTATGGAATTAGTTCCTCATAGCCATAAACACAATATTCAAATATGTTAAACAAGAGTTCATGTACTTACTTTAATGAGAAAGAATAAAGTCCGAAATTATACTTGATTAATCACCAAAAATCACTTGTATCAATCTCCAATAATCAAACACTAAAAAACACAAAGTTTAATTCACAAGGTCTAACTATATGGAATTTTTTAATCAAGAGTCTAACCTCAAAAACGAGGTTTTTCGAACTATTTATAAAAAAATAAAAACCTAATTAAACAAGGATTCTAATTTCTGGAAATCTGCCAAAACGCGGCTGGGTCGACGGACCACGCGACGGACCGTCGTAGTCATGACGGACCGTCGTGGCTCCGTCGTCCCACACTTGTCCAATTCTTCAGCTGCTTTCTTCATTCCCCTCGACGGCCAGTGTGACGGACCGTCATAGGCACGACGGTCCGTCGAGGGTCTTCGTTTCAAAATACTTCAACTCCTGGAATCTGGGTACTGGGATCACTTCTCTGATCTTCACGACGGACCTGCAGGACGGACCGTCATGGCCATGACGGACCGTCACAAGCTTCGTAATCCCACACTTGGTCAAGACTTCCCATCTTCCTTCAGCAGCTACTCTACGCTGCCACCTACGGACCGTCACAAGCACGACGGACCGTCATATGCTCCGTAGGTGGTCTCTTCTGCAATTTTCGCTCAAAATCTCCGCATTCAGCTTTGGACAGATTTCCTGCAAAACAAGAGAAACTTATATCAAAATTAGCACAAAAAGGCTTTTGGACACACTAAACTAAGGAAAAAGCATTATTAATTATACCGTGAAACCACGGTATATCAACACCCTCAACTTAAATTCGTTGTTTGTCCTCAAGCGACGCACTATGACTCACTACACAATCTTTGTACAATAGTATTCATGTTTTATCCTTTGCAATCATTTGGCTATCAATCCGACTAATCTCATCAAATCTATGCATGCTATCACTATTAGGCTTGACTTTTTGTGGGATTCGAACATGACACAGACTCACCATGCACTAATACCTATCCTCTTCATTTCTCTCCCGAGGTGCTAACAATTCTGGTATTGCAACTAGTGTCCTCACTTTAGAACAAAATCCTCATTTTTTCACACAATGATTTCAGTTTGAGTATAAGGATTACATTTCAACACTCGCTCTCAGAACAAAGTCACACTCATTCATACCTATTGCCATAAGCTTGCCCTTATTTTCACTGCCTTAAGTTCGCTATACAACCCTTAGGATCACGATAGGACTTTTTAGCTTGTAACGTAGGCTCAGAGTCAGGTAGGGTATATTTAGGTATACTTTAGTGACTTTTGCCCTCCTTGACATATCGCTAAACCTTCCACCCTATATCACTTATCTCACCCAGTTTCTTCTATTCTTTCACCTTGCTGTTTCCTTCTTTCTTCATTTGCGTAAGTGACTCCTTTCTTTTCTTGTTTGTATTCTTGATTTTTTTTTTTTTTTTTAAACGAGTTCTTGTCACTTTACTTTTGTTCTTTCTCTCTCTTTGTTCTTTCAACCCCACTTTCCAGGGCATTCTCAAAACAGCCACCCTCAACTCATGGCTTTGCCATGAGTCAAGGTACACAATACCCAAATCGGGTCAGGGCCATAACGAAGGTTGTTTATACATTAGCCACCCTCAACTTATGCTTTTGGCATAAGCTGAGGTGCACATGTCCAAGGAGGGACAGGGCCAACATATTGTTCCCAGAAAAGGTCAGTTGGGGTGAAAAAGAAAGGTCTAATTTAAAGCTCAAATTATTTGGATCAAAGAAGGATAACTTTCATTTGGTTTCTTTATTTAGGCTAGAAATGGGCTATATTGAATAAGGGCCTATAATCATTTCCTAATTGTTTGTTACAGCTTACTTTTAGCAGGACTAACCAGGCAAGTTCTAGCTCAGTACCAATAGTGGACTATTCAACTTTCCTCACACTCACTTGACATCTCATCACTATACCAGATTATCAGGGACACCTAGTTTGACTTGAGATTTTAGGTAGTGCAATGGTGTAACTCTATTTCATGTTTAGAGCCACACAATTATCAGTTACTACGCCTAGTCATGCAACATTTTCTAGTTTTATCGGGATATCATTTTAGCCATCATGCTTCAGAGTTAAACTTATGTACAAAAGATATAACGTGCCGGTTCAACAGAAAAAATAATCAGTCTTTTGGGGAAAAAGAACACAGGCAAGAAAACCCCAAAAGAGGATAGTGAGTTGGGCTACTCAGACTTCACCCTAACACTCACTTTCCATTTACCCCACCCCCAACAAAAAGCATGCAATTGTCCCAATGCATAAAAAATCTAAAGATTAGAGGGATAGGTGAAGCAAACCTGTGGCGCATAGCGCCGTCGATCAGCAAGCTGGTGGGTCCGGTTTCCCGGAACCCACAGCCTCTGCAATCTGTACACCATCAGTGGTGTCCTCAGCAATCTGGACACCCTCAGTGGTGTCCTCAGCAACAACCGCACCCTCAGTGCCTCCGGCGGTCTCTAAAGTATGGGAGCTAGAGGCCCCAGACGCTATCTGTGATGCTCGGATCCGGTGTGCCTCCGCCTCAGCAATTGAGGCTCTCCTTGCGGCCTTCAACTCGCGGCGCTCCTTCTTCTTCGCTCGCGCCTCATCCTCTCCGCGATCCCTACGCCTCTTGGCACTCTATGGAGGGGGGGATGGTGGAATGTCAGGAGTCGGAAACAGGGCCGCCAGTACAGTGTCCTCAGCAGGATCGACAGCCTCCGGTACTCTGGTCGCTAGGATTGTGTCGATGTCTGCCCGAAGACTGGGAGACTGCAGCCTGAAGAGTCGACACATCTACCGGAGGGGCTGGTCGAGCTAATACTCGCAATTCAAAGGCATCGAGGCGCTGGTGCACCTCAGCAACCTTCCGCTGCATCTGCCCCTCCATGCGCGCTTCAGACTCGGCAATAGACTTCTGCATCCACGGCTGGATATGATGCAGAAGAGTGGCCATCTGTGCCTCCAGCTTTTGGACTCGAGCAAGCGGGGCTGGTGTCGGTAGAGGGGCCGTGCTACCCGGGATAGACTCGACCGGGGTAGTGTCCGTGGATGGATTGTGTAGCTGTGCGGGCCTGGCCCACCGTATCGCAAGATCATCCGATAGTGGTGGCAGCTCTGGACGGGGCCCTCGACGTGGGGCCAACTCATTGGCCTCGTCTCTGATGAGGCCGACGTCAACGGTACCCGGCGGTCCCCTCAACTGATCTATGTGCCATACGGGCACACCTGCAGACCTGCAAAGGGCAAAGATCATGCACGGAAAGGGATAGGTGTGGTGACCTTGAATGCCCTCTCGTGCATGACCGCCTGGAGAAGCCATGCATAGTCCACCTCAAAGCCGGCGATCATCGCCCATCAGCACTGCTCGATCCCAGGTGACTATGTTTCGGCAGCTGTGGGGGAAAGACAGTGACGCACGAGCAGCCACAAGAACTTGGCGACGAACGTGAGGTTGGCCTTCTTGATGGCCCCCTTCGGCTCAGTGACCCAGTCGGCACCCTCGCCTCGACTGATAGGTGCAGGGCCATCCACCTCTTGGTGGTCTCTCTCAGTGTCCGCTCGCGCATGGAAGTGTCCATCCTTGACTATCTGCCAGCGATAGTCAAACTCGGCAGTGGTAGGGGCCGAGTAGCATCTGCACTCTCGCCGTATAGGAACCGGCGGATGGCGGGCAGGGAAATGTCAACCTGCACGCCCGGACGAGAACCTGCTCCAATGGGGCCTGTTTCGCGGGAGCAGCCCGCCTGTCGATCTGTGATCGGAGAGTCGCTACGTAGGACGCGTAGAACTCTCGGACCATCTCCCACTGTAGCGTCCCAATGGACGGGCTGTCCACTCTAGGCGATGCCTGGTGAAGATGTTGTGGATTTCCGGCATCGAGGGGAGACCTCCCTGTAAGTACCCGCCGCTCCAGGGTGAGTGTCCGAGTCATTACCCTTTATCAGTAGGAATTTGCGTCGGAGTACACCTGAAACTGGCCTCAACGCACCACCGGTTTTGCTGGTCTGGATCTGGGGTGGGGACCTGGGCTGGTGCGCCGGATGTGGAGTCTGAACTGTCAGCCTCATCAGACGAGGCCGACGCTGCAGCAGTGGCGGGTGCGGGAACCTCAGCAGATCCTGAAGCTTCCTCGGACCAGGATCTCCTAAGGAGCCAGACGCTCCTTCCTCGTTTGTGGCCGACCCAGAGTGTTGCCCGGTCAGTGTGCGCTCCTCATCAGACTGGGAGGCAGTGACTACGCCGGACGCCACCGTCTTCTTGGGTGTGGCTCGGGGGGCACGTGCAGCACGAGAAGGTGCGGAGGTGCCTGGGGGCATGTATTCAGGGTCCCGCTCATCATCAGACCTGATGATCAAGCGTGCAGACGGGGCACAGACTTGGATCGCCCGCGTGCGTAAGCTCGGTCTTGCTTGGGTGCCATGGTCGATAGTACCTGAAAAGGATCACTATTAGTACGAGTAATGTCAGACAAGACAAGCAGGCTCATTCAACAAAAAACATTTCAAATAGTGTGAGAGTGATAGTGAAACTGTATAACACGACGGGACAGATGACGGCTCTCGTGGACACGACGGACCGTCATGAGGTCCGTCGTGTTGTACTTGGTTCGAAGTAACATAGAAAGAACCCTGAAAGAGGGGTCTCTGACCGTCATGACGGTCGTGCAGGACGGACCGTCGTGGGTGGAACGGTCCGTCGTAAGAGTCCGTCGTAGGACACTTGGAAAAGTTTTTAGACCCTTACAAGCAGGGTCTCTGACAACATGACGGTTGTGCAGGACGACCGTCGTGGGTGGTGACGGTCGTCGTGAGTGTCCGTCGTTGGACACTTGGAAAAATTTTGGAGACCCTTAGAAACAGGTCTCTGACAACCATGACGGTTGTGCAGGACGGACCGTCGTTGGGTGACGGTCCGTCGTGAATGTCCGTCGTTGGACACTTGGAAAAATGTTGGAGACCCTTAGAAACAGGGTTCTCTGACAACCATGACGGTTGTGCAGGACGACCGTCGTGGGTGTGACGGTCCGTCGTGAGTGTCCGTCGTTGGACACTTGGAAAATTTTTGGAGACCCTTAGAAACAGGGCCTATGGTGACCATGACGGTTGTGCAGGACGGACCGTCGTGGGTGTGACGGTCCGTCGGAAAAGTCCGTCGTTGGACACTTGGAAAAATTTTGGAGACCCTTTTCAGAGGGGTCTCTGACAACCATGACGGTCGTGCAGGACGGACCGTCGTGAGTGTGACGGTCCGTCATAAGTGTCCGTCGTTGGACACTTGGAAAAATTTTGGAGACCCTTTTCAGAGGGGTCTCTGACAACCATGACGGTCGTGCAGGACGGACCGTCGTGGGTGTGACGGTCCGTCATAAGTGTCCGTCGTTGGACACTTGAAAAATTTTGGAGACCCTGGTAGAGGGATCCTGACCGCCATGACGGTCGTGCAGGACGGACGTCGTGGGTGTGACGGTCCGTCACAGGCGTCGTTGGGGAGGGTGCTAGGGCTTATGCGACGGACCCTACGACGGTCCGTCGTGTACACGACGGACCGTCATCGGGGTCTCGTTCTGACTATCAGAGACAGAACTGTAGGTACCCTAAGCAACCCCAATGAACCCACCTGGTCTTGTAGTGTTGTGGGCCTATATGTGTCGATCCCAACTACCTAGGAAACTATTAATGTGAAATCACCTATGTCTAGGGTTATGAACATGGCAAATTCAAACATGTAGAGCCTAGGTCTAGATATAAGCATATTAAGGCAACAAGATACGACTAAGAACGAATCAAATACTAACTAATAAATAAAAATACAAGAGAAATGAGTACAAATTGAGAGACACATACCTTGGAAATGGAGAAAACACAAGTGGGGAATGATTCAAGTAGCAATGTAGATCCCAAAAAAACAGCAGCACCGACAAGTAACTGATAGTGATAGAGTTTGGGGAGATTGTGGAGACAATGATCAGTGGGGGGAGTTGAAAAGAGAGGGGAGATGAGAGGAATGAGGAAATAATGGGGGAAATATGGAGGGGCGGGAGTATAAACGGTCAGAATTTGAAAAGGGTCGTCCGGGTCGGGTCGGGTTAATTTCATTAAACGCGCGACGGGTCCCCGACGACGGTCCGTCGCTCATGCGACGCCCCGTCATAGTGTCCGTCGTGTGTGCCCTAATTTCAAAAAATGACAGAAATACGTACCTGGTGTGACGGATGATACGACGGTCCGTCACGTGTGCGACGGTCCGTCGATGTATCCGTCAGTGGCTGCTGCAGAGTAGTTTTCTGCAGAATTTCCTGGTGATGTGCCTGCAAATTTAAACACCCATTAATAGAAAAATGCTACTATTAAAAAAACAATAAGTATTGGGTTGCCTCCCCAACAAGCGCCAGATTTTAACGTCGCGGCACGACTGGGCCACTTGATTACTCAGACTTCATCAAGATGGTATGCCTCGATCACTTCATTCGCCGATTCAGCATGCCCTAGATAGATTTTTATGCGCTGTCCATTCACCTTGAACCGCACACCCTCCTTAGTTTCCAACTCAACTGCTCCATGAGGGATAGTTGGGTAACCGTGTAAGGACCAGTCCATTTGGACTTGAGTTTGCTGGAAACAAGCGCAATCTGGAATTGAATAGAAGCACTAAATCCCCGACCATAAACTCTCGTTTTTCAATTTTGTTGTCATGATACTTCTTCATCTTTTCTTTATATAGGGCTGAGCTTTCATAGGCTTTCAGGCGAAATTCATCAAGTTCATTCAACCCATTTAACCGTTGCTCTGCAGCTTCGCTCCAATCCAATTTCAACTTCTTCATAGCCCACATGGCTTTATGCTCTAACTCAACCGGAAGATGACAAGCTTTCCCATATACAAGTTTGTATGGAGACATACCTATGGGAGTCTTATAAGCTGTCCGGTAGGCCCAAAGAGCATCATCAAGCCTCCTTGACCAATCTGTTCGACTAGCATTCACTGTTTTGGACAAAATCTGTTTGATCTCCCGATTCGATACCTCAACTTGCCCACTAGTTTAGGGTGGTAGGTGTGGCCACATTATGGCGAACACAGTATTTCTCCAATAACCCCTTGAACAATCTGTTGCAGAAGTGGGAACCCCATCACTAATAATGGCCCTTGGAGTGCCAAAATGGGAGAATATATTCTTTTTCAAGAATGCAGTGACACTCTTCCCTTCATTGTTTGCGAGAGCTATGGCTTTCGACCCATTTAGATACATAATCAACTGCTACAAGAATGTACTTCATCCCATGAGAACTCACGAAAGGGCCCATAAAGTCAATACCCCACACATCAAATAACTCAATCACAAGAATGGGGTTTAGAGGGAGCTCTTGCTTTCTTGAAACCACCATCTCGTTGACATTTGTCACATGATTTAGCAACCCATGAGCATCTTGATGAAGAGTTGGCCAATAGTAGCCACATTGTAATATCTTGTGAGCGGTTCGGATACCACTGTGATGTCCGCCAACAGGTGAAGAATGGCATGCCTCCAATACACTCAAATTTTTCACATTCTGGCACACAACGCCGAATAAGCCCATCGGCACAACTCCTATACAAGTATGGTTCATCCCAAAGAACTTCTTTCCATCGTACATGAACTTTTTCCTTTGATGAAAGGACAAGTCTGATGGAACAATATCACTAGCCAGATAGTTCGCAAAATCTGCGAACCATGGAACAAGTCTTGTGAAGCAGCCATACATGTTCATCGGGGAAAAAAGTATCATCGCTGTCAGTCTTATCCCCTAACTCTCTCATGGCTTCATCCTCTAGACGGGACAAATGATCAGCAACTTTATTTTCAGTCCCTTTTCTATCCAGCACTTCAAAGTCAAATTCTTGCAGCAGTAATACCCAACGAATCAGCCTTGGTTTCGCATCCTTTTTCGCCATCAAAATATCTCAGTGCTGAATGGTCAGTATGCACTATGACTCTAGTACCTAGCAAATAGGAGCGAATTTCTCAAAAGCAAAGACTACTGCGAGGAGTTCTTGCTCAGTCACTGTGTAGTTCTTCTGGGCTTCATTTTAGGGCTTTACTAGCATAGTAAATTGGGTGAAGGATTTTGTTTCTTCTCTGTCCCAATACTACACCAAGAGCCACCCCACTAGCATCGCACATTACCTCAAATGGACTGTTCCCAATCCGGAGAAATAATGATAGGTGCAGACACTAACTTCTCTTTTAGCTCACTGAATGCTCTAAGACAGGACTCATCAAAACAAAATTTACATTCTTTTCTCCAGTAATTTGCACAATGGGTGTGCAATCTTTGAAAAGTCTTTTGATGAATCTCCGATAAAAACCTGCATGCCCAAGAAAGCTTCTCACACCTTTCACAGAGATCGGCGGGGAAGTCTCTCTATTACCTCAACTTTAGCTCGATCAACCTCTATACCCTTTTCTGAAATGCGATGACCCAACACAATACCCTCTTTCACCATGAAATGACACTTTTCCCAGTTTAGTACCAGATTGCAGTCTTCACATCTCTTAAGAACCTCAGATAAATTGGACAAACATCGCTCGAATGAATCACCAACCACAGAAAATCATCCATAAAAACTTCTATAGTATCCTTCCCCATGTCAGAAAATATTGACATCATACATCTCTGAAAGGTTGCGGGTGCATTGCACAACCCAAACGGCATTCTTCTGAACGCAAAAGTCCCATATGGACAAGTGAAGTGGTTTTCTTTGATCTTCTGGTGCAATAGAAATCTGATTATATCCAGAATACCCATCAAGAAAACAATACCACCCTTTTCCGGCATCTATCCAACATCTATCCATGAAGGGCATAGGAAAATGGTCTTTTTCATCCATGAGTTCAGTTTACGGTAGTCCATACACACCCTCCATCCAGTAACCGGTCTCATTGGAACAAGTTCATTCTTTTCGTTGGGGACCACAGTCATTCCCCCTTTCTTAGGTACACACTGAACCGGGCATACCCAACTACTATCAGCGATTGGATATATGACTCCGGCATCCAACCACTTGATGATTTCCTTCTTCACAACCTCTTGCATAGGAGGGTTCAAGCGTCTCTGGTGCTCAACACTCGGCTTATGATCAGGCATGAGTTGGATTTTATGAGAGCAAATACCGGGGGGGATCCAATAATGTCTGTAATAGTCCCACCCAATAGCTCTTTTGAACCATTTTAGTACCGTCACCCAAACTCTGAACCTGTTGTGCATCCAAGTCTGACGCAATGATTACCGGCAAAGTGTCACCCTTTCCTAAGAATTCATACCTTGAGATGAGGTGGGAGAGCTTTTAGTTCTAATTTTGGAGCTTCCCTCTATAGATGGTTTTCGCGGTGGTGGGTCACGATTCTTCATATCAGCTCAAATTTCTTTGGTTTAAACCGAACATCACCTCGGTCAAGAGCAGCGACTAATGGCTCATACTCTTCAATGCAATCGCTATCAAAGTTCATTATCACTGCCGCTAATGCTTCGACACCCAGACGTTCTTCTATTTGTGTCTCAAATGTCTCACCCATGTTGTAGGATATCGCAGATGCCGATTGGAGCTCACCACTCTGCTTCATGGACCTACAAATATTAAAGGTTACTTCCTCATTGTTCAACCGAAATTTCATCTGCCCCTTTTCCATGTCTACTAAGGCTCTTCCCGTAGCAAGGAATGGCCTCCCAAGAATAATGGGCACTTCGAAATCGACTTCGCAATCAAGAATAACAAAATCCTGGAAAATATGAACGACTCCACTTTTACCAACACATCGTGGAGTATCCCTATAGGGTCGTTTTACTGTTCGATTCGGCCATCAGTAGCCGCATCGCAGTGGGTTTTGGGTCACCCAGACCCAACTTCTTGTAAATCGAGAGGGGCATGAGATTTATGCTTGCCCCCAGATCACATAATGCTTTCGCAAAATGTAATAGCCCGATTGTACAAGGAATGGTGAACGCACCCGGATCTTCTTTCTTTTGGACCAGAGATCTTGTAGCAATAGCACTACAATGCTGCATTCTGTCATCATCCTCAAAGTAACCGATCTTTTCTTTGTGACCAGATCTTTCATAAACTTGGCGTACCGGGCATTTGTTCTAAAGCTTCTACCAAGGGACATTGATAGAAAGTTGCTTCAACATTGTTATAAAACGCCGATATTTCCATCCTCGGTCTTTTTCACTAATCTTTGAGGAAATGGGGGTGGTGTCCTAGGCATAGGGATTACCTTTTGGGCACTTCAGCATCTTTCTCAGTCTCATCCTCTAATTCAGCATCAACATCTACCACTTTATCAGATTCTGTTGTCACCTTATTCTCATCAGATGGCATAGTGGATCAATGGTTTGCTTGTCACCGCGAGTAGTAATTGCCATACAATGTCCATCATTTTTGGATTTGGACAGTGTTGCTAGGAAGGGTGCCCGGTTGCCGTGTGTTCACAGTTGCAGATAATTGGGCCAATTGTAACTCAAGTTGCTTATTCGATATTGCATGGGTATTAACTTTTTGCCCAATACCCGCTAGATCATTCCTCAACTCTTTATTTTGCTCATCACTAGCATCGAACCTCCTCATCATCTTATGCAACATATCCTCAACTCGCGACATACTACCTCCACCATCCCTAGGAGTAACTTCACGATTTTGAGGAGGAACATAAGGTCATTTCTGTCGTTTCTGTTACCATAGCTACCCCTGTTGAAGTTGTTTGTCGCGATTGTAGTTTCCATTCGGACATAATGACCCCGCGATTGTAGTTACCATAGTTCCGACCTTGGTTCCCTTGACCTTGGCGCCAATTTTCCTGATTAGAGCCTTGGGCACTTGGTCGGAAACCCCCCATCTGTTCATTTACTGCATAGGAATCCTCCTCATAATAACACTCATCGATTGGAGGTGGTGGTTTAGCCAAATAGTTGACTGCATTAACCTTTTCTGCACCCCCAACGACATGTTTTAGTACCAACCCAAGCTCATTTCTCATCTGAGCATTTCTTCACGAATATCATCGTGGCTGGGTTGTGGAGTGGACTGCACTGCGAAGGTGTTGTCTCCCTGTATCAGACTTCCTAGTACTCCAAGCTTTGTTGTTACGGGAGATTTTCTCTAATTTCTCAGCAATCTCAGCATAAGGGAATTCTCCATAAGATCCACCTGCTATAGTGTCCAACACTGCTTTATTGTTATCATCCTGTCCCCGATAGAAGTATTCTTTCAGTGACTCATCATCAATGCGGTGATTTGGAACACTTCTCAAGAATGAAGTGAATCGATCCCAAGAACTACTAACTGACTCTCCTGGTAGTGCCACAAAGTTGTTCACCCTGTCTTTGTGGTTTAATTTCTTGGAGACCGGATAGTAGCGTGCTAAGAAGACATCCCGTAGTTGATTCCAAGTGAAGATGGAGTGAGGTATGGGAGCTCAGTGACCACATAGCAGCCTCTCCCGTCAGTGAGAGAGGAAACACTCTGAGCCCTATCACATCTAGATCCAAATCAGGCCTCCCCACACAACTTTTACACTGCCCTTACCTTAGCTATATGGGCATGTGGATCCTCAGAAGGTAGCCCTGAAAACAAACCTCTGCAGTGAGCATTTGCATCAGACTACTAGTTACCACAAAAGTGTGGCCTGCGGGTAGAGGAGGCAAAACCAGTGGCCTATCCGAATCTGCTATGTTATCATAGCCTCTGTAGTATGCTTGGGGCCGTGGAGCGGGATTCTGTCCCCTCTGTTGATGTTCACCCGGAGCATCGGGTAACATCTGACCATGAACATTAGCGGGAGCTGGGATGTTCTGGTTTGGGTCCTCATCATTGATTCCCAAATTCTGATTCATGTTTCGTAGTGTACGCTCTAGCTCGTGATCGTAGGGAAACAACGGTTCTCTTCCTCTCCGTGTATTTGGCATACAGGAGGATAGTTCTGAAAAGAAATCAAAACAATAAAACAAAGTAAAATCAAGAAAATATCAACTAAACTATAGTAAGAAGTTCAAGTTAATCTAAAAGCTAAATTCCCCGGCAGCGGCGCCAAAATTTGATACGCTCAAACTTACTTCTCAAATGAGAAGTAAGCGGTCGTGTCAAGTAAATAACCCAACTAGAGAGGTTGGGATCGTTCCCACGAGGAAAATAGTCTAGACTTAACATTAACCTAGTATTACTATCGTTTAGTCATAACTTTCTTTGGAAAGTAAAAATATAAAAAGGGGGGTTTGTATTACCTATTGAGTAAAAATTACTAATGTAATTGAAAGAGACAGTTGACAGCTTTTAATATTAGGTTTTATCAATGAATTAAAGTAACTAGGGTTTACGTGTTCCCCACAGGTTCGTAACTTGATAATTCTAACTTAAAAATCCTTCCTAGTATCTTGCATGCAAAGTGATAAGTTATGTATTTCTAAATCCTTGGTCCGGCATCTAGAAAATCTCACTCCGCACCTTGGTCCGGCTACGTGTGTTGCTTTCCTACCCTTATCTTTACCTCATATTAAGCATTGTATTCGATATTTGACTAAGTTATTACCTCGTACCAATCAATACTAGCCTATTAGATAGTATACACTAAATCTATGTTAATAATTCTTTTCCTATTATCTACCTCCTTGGTCCGGCAAGTAGCATTAAGGCGAGTTCTAACGTTGATCATCCGTTAAAAAGACTTCTAAGCGAAAGAATTATTAATACTTGCAAGACACTATTCTAGAATTGTTATTTTAGTTAGGGTTTATCTCATTATTTGCCTATGGTTCCCACAACCCTAGTTATGGAATTTAGTTCCTCATAGCCATAAACACAATATTCAAATATGTTAAACAAGAGTTCATGTACTTACTTTAATGAGAAAGAATAAAGTCCGAAATTATACTTGATTAATCACCAAAAATCACTTGTATCAATCTCCAATAATCAAACACTAAAAAACAAAGTTTAAATAATCACAAGGTCTAACTATATGGAATTTTTTAATCAAAGAGTCTAACCTCAAAAACGAGGTTTTTCGAACTATTATAAAAAAATAAAAACCTAATTAAACAAGGATTCTAATTTCTGGAAATCTGCCAAAACGCGGCTGGGTCGACGGACCACGCGACGGACCACGTAGTCATGACGGACCGTCGTGGGCTCCGTCGTCCCACACTTGTCCAATTTTCTTCAGCTGCTTTCTTCATTCCCCTCGACGGCCAGTGTGACGGACCGTCATAGGCACGACGGTCCGTCGAGGGTCTTCGTTTCAAAATACTTCAACTCCTGGAATCTGGGTACTGGGATCACTTCTCTGATCTTCACGACGGACCTGCAGGACGGACCGTCATGGCCATGACGGTCCGTCACAAGCTTCGTAATCCCACACTTGGTCAGACTTCCCCATCTCCTTCAGCAGCTACTCTACGCTGCCACCTACGGACCGTCACAAGCACGACGGACCGTCATAATGCTCCGTAGGTGGTCTCTTCTGCAATTTTCGCTCAAAATCTCCGCATTCAGCTTTGGACAGATTTCCTGCAAAACAAAGAGAAACTTATATCAAAATTAGCACAAAAAGGCTTTTGGACACACTAACTTAAGGAAAAAGCATTAATTATACCGTGAAACCACGGTATAATCACACCTCTGATCCCATCATATACTACTTGGTACCGGAACGTGGCAACCCGATCCATATACTATCCTGTTGTCGGAACGTGACACTCCGATCCTCATATTCTATCCTGGTGTCGGAACGTTACACTCCGATCCTCAATATTCATTCTATCCTGGTACAGGACGTGGCACCCGATCCATATTCTATCCTGGTGTCGGACGTGACACTCCGATCCTCATATTCATTCTATCCTGTACCGGACGTGGCACCCGATCCCCTAATTCATCAAGCCTCCTTTTACCTAAGGCTCATCATTCTCATTATATAATAATCAAGCCTTCTTTCATACTAAGGCATCATCATCTTATTTATATAATATATCAAGCGAATTAGTTATTTCAAGATTTGGGTTCAATAGCTTCATCATGCTTTGTAATTCATCACAATTTCATAATCAATAATTCATGCAAGCATACATTTAAGCAATAGCAGGGTTACATTCTATCACACATAACATTCACTATTATAGTTCACTACGAATATCGACATAACCATAACCTACCTCCACCGAAGACTAGTGATCAAGCAAGAATTTTCCCCAAAGCTTTCTTCTTCTCGTCAATCCCCTCAATTCGTTTCTCTTTCTCTCTCTTGTTCTTTCTCTTTTGTTTTCTTATGTTCAACCCTCTTTCCTTTACCCTAATTATCATATAATTAAGACTAAAAGAGGACAATAGAACCACCTAATTAACATAAGGTTACTTCTTTTAACCCCCAAGTAATTAGACTTATTAATATTAACCCTCAATCTTATAATTAAGGAAATAATAGTCCAAAACGACCCTTAAAACGTGTAGAGGAATCCTATTCTGCCTGGGATTTGCGCAACTGTGACGGCTGTCGTGCCCTGCGCGGTCCGTCCAAGTCGTCGCAGCCTCCCAAATTCCAGGTGATCTGTGACTCCCGTCACACCAGTGTACTGTCCGTCCTGCAACCTCCGTCCTGACGGTCAGAAACTCTTTCTCGTCCAAATTCTCAAAAGTTAAAGTGTTTTGCAACGGGAACCACGACGGTTCGTCGTGGAGTGTGACGGTCCGTCTGCAGGTCCGTCACATTTACAGAGAGTCGATTTTAATATCCAAATTGAAGAATTCTAAGTGTCATGGAATGAAACCTCCTCGACGGCCTTCGTGACACGACGGTCCGTCGTGACACCCCGTCGTCCCAGCCAGTTTTCCCAGAATTACAATCTGCGGCTCAAACGACTAACAGGTCGTTACAATAGATACCAATTTACCCATTGTTCGTCCCCGAACGATCAAAAGAGAAAAACAATGGCGAAAAGGAGTACCTGAATCTGTAAACAGATGTGGGTATTTTTCTTGCATATCTGCCTCCTTCTCCCAAGTAGCTTCTTCAACCGGTCGATTCTTCCATTGGACCTTGATGGATGCAATTTCTCTCGACCTCAACTTGCGAACCTCTCTATCTAAAATAGCAACTGGTTCCTCCTCATAAGTCAAATTCTCATCAAGCAGAACTGAATCCCAACGGATGATGTAGTTTCCATCTCCGTGGTATCTTTTCAACATGGACACATGAAACACCGGATGCACTCCGGACAGCCCTGGGGGCAAGGCTAATTCATAAGCCACCTCCCCTATTCGCTTAAGCACTTCGAATGGTCCGATATACCTTGGACTTAGCTTACCCCTTTTTCCAAACCGCATCACCCCTTTCATGGGTGAAACCTTCAACAAGACTTGTTCACCTTCCATGAACTCCAAGTCTATAACCTTTCGGTCGGCATACTCCTTTTGTCTGCTTTGCGCCGCCAGAAGATTTTCTTGAATAGCTTTCACCTTCTCTATAGAATCTCTCAACAGATCAGTCCCCCAAGGTCTAACTTCAAAGGCATCAAACCAACCAATGGGAGACCTACATCTCCTCCCATACAATGCTTCAAATGGAGCCATGTCGATACTAGAGTGATAGCTATTATTGTATGAAAACTCTGCCAAAGGTAAGAAGCTATCCCAATGGCCACCAAACTCTATCACACATGCGCGAAGCATATCCTCCAACACTTGAATCGTTCGCTCAGACTGACCATCGGTCTGAGGATGAAATGCCGTACTAAGGTCCAATCTAGTACCCAATTCGCATGCAATGTTCTCCAAAACTTAGAAGTAACTGCGTACCTCTATCTGATATGATGGAGAGGGGAACTCCATGCAACCGAACGATCTCTGAGATGTAGATCTTGGCTAACCTCTCTGCATTGTAGGTCACCTTGACAGGATGAAGTGAGCAGACTTAGTTAACCTATCAACAATCACCCAAATAGAGTCATACTTACCCAATGTCTTGGGAAGACCAACCGAAGTCCATCGCGATTCTCTCCACTTCCATTCAGGAATAGGCATTCTCTGAAGTGTTCCTCCGGGCCTCTGGTGTTCATACTTCACTTGTTGACAATTTGGACATTTGGCAAAACTCAACAATATCTCGCTTCATTCTACCCCACCAGAAGTGTTGCTTTAGGTCGCGGTACATCTTGGTTGCACCAGGATGTATCGAATATCCGGAACTATGAGCCTCTGTCAGAATAGTGGCGATCAAATCATCGATGCGGGGTACACATACCCTTCCTTAATCCTCAAACACCTTCCTCATCAATTATTGCTTCCTTAGCCTCTCCTTGCAACACTTTATCTCGAATTCGCCTTAGTTTGTCATCATCAAACTGTTTCCCTTGATCTGGTCAAGGAAAGAAGATCTTGCCTCTACACAAGCTAACAATCCTCCATTCTCACTTATTTCTATCCTCATAAGTTCATTAGCCAAATCTGCACTTCTCTAGCCAATGGGCGTCTAGAAGCTTGCAAATGAGCTAGACTTCCATGCTTCCGGCCTTTCTACTCAAGGCATCTGCCACAACATTCGCCTTTCCCGGATGATACAAGATAGTGATGTTGTAGTCCTTCAGTAGTTCCACCATCCATCTCCTCTGTCTCAATCAATTCAAGTCTTTCTGAGTGAAGACATACTGTAGGCTACGATGGTCCGTATAGACCTCAGACTTAACCCCATACAAATAGTGTCTCCATTGCTTTAGTGCAAATACTACCGCGGCCAACTCCAAATCATGGTCGTATATTACGTTCATGCACCTTTAATTGCCTCGAAGCATAAGCAATCACATTCTTCTCTTGCATTAACACTGCACCCAAAACCGAATAGGATGCATCACAATAAACAATGAAGTTCTTACCCTCTACTGGCAAGGTAAGGATAGGTGCGGTAGTCAACAAAGTCTTGAGTTTCTGAAAAATTTCCTCACACTCATCTGACCATACAAATGGAACATTCTGCTTAGTCAAGTTCATCAATTGGGAAGCAATAGAAGAGAATCCCTTGACGAATCGGCGGTAGTAGCTAGCTAACCCAACAAAACTCCTTATTTCTGACACATTAGTAGGTCTTACCCAATTTTTCACTGTCTCAATCTTAGATGGATCCACCATCACTCCATCCTTAGAAACCACGTGCCCCAAGAAGGACACTGAATCTAGCCAAAACTCACACTTGGAAAATTTTGCATAAAGGTTTTTCTTTCTCAACAACTCTAACACCATTCTCAAATGCTCCTCATGTTCCTTCTTACTCTTGGAGTATATCAGTATATCATCAATAAACACGATCACAAAGAGATCCAGATATGGCTTGAAAATCCCGTTCATCAAGCTCATAAAGGCAGCAGGGGCATTCGTAAGACCAAAAGACATTACCACAAAATTCATAATGCCCGTACCTAGTTCGAAAAGCAGTCTTTGCACATCCGTTGCTCGTATTTTCAATTGTGATAACCGGATCTCAAGTCGATCTTCGAGAAGACACAAGCACCTTGTAACTGATCGAACAAGTCATCAATGCGAGGAATGGGGTACTTGTTCTTAATAGTTACCTTGTTCAGTTGTCTGTAGTCTATGCACATCCGAAAACTCCCATCCTTCTTCTTCACAAATAACACCGGAGCACCCCAAGGAGATGCACTTGGTCTAATGAAGCCTTTGCTCAACAACTCTAGAAGTTGTGCCTTTAACTCTCTTAACTCTGCGGGAGCCATTCTATAAGGGGGTATAGAAATGGGGCGAGTACCCGTTCCAATCAATGCAGAAGTCTATATCCCTATCTGGTGGCATACCAGGAAGATCTGCAGGGAACACATCCAAACTCACGGACTACCGAAACTGACTCAATCGAAGGTACTTGAGTAGTGTCATCCTTGAGATGTGCCAAGAAAGCTAAACACCCTTTACTAACCATTTTCTTAGCACGAATAAAGGAGATATACGCACCGGACTGGAAGTGTAGTCTTCCTCCGAGACTAACGGATCTGCCCCAGGCTTGGCTAACGTCACAGTTTTAGCATTACAATCCAAAATCGCAAAATTCGGAGAAAGCCAAGTCATACCCAGAATTACATCAAAGTCACCCATTTCTAAAATAACCAAATCTACATAAGTGTTGCTCCCCACAAAATTCACCAACA
>JAKWIY010001327.1:0-21829 GCA_027704805.1 Solanum corneliomulleri | reverse complement strand
GGATCTTCTTCTTCAAGTCTTGATGCCTTGAATTTCCGGCATGGACAAGCTTTTACTTGTTTTAGCTTTGGAATACTCTTAGTTTAGTCATTTGATTATAGATGTTCTTTGTGGTGATGACTTCAGATTTTGGGGGGATAATAATAGTTATTGAATTGATTTTTATTAATGAGTTTAAGTCTTCCGCATTACTTTCTGTTGACATTATATTGAAATGTTAAGGGTTAGATTGGTTGGTTCGCTCACATGGAAGGGTAAATGTGGGTGCCAGTCGCGGCTCAGTTTTGGGTCGTGACAAACTTGGTATCCGAGCATTAGGTTCGTTGGTCTCATCACACAAGAACGAGTCTAGTAGAGTCTTAAGGAACGGTAGGGGGACGCCTTTACTTTTCTTTGAGAGGCTATAAGACTTTAGGAAAATTCCATTGTTTCTTTCTTTCTTTCGTGCTCCTACTTGAATTTAATTGGTACCTAGGTGATACAAATTGGTATCTGACCATCTTCACTCTTTCGTAGATGTTAGAACTAGAGCAACGATTGCGCCAACCACCAACACCGGCAAGAAAAGAAACGTCTGAGCTAGCCACTGGGGCTGTGGCTCGAGGAAGAGCAGTAAGTGCAAGAGGCCGTGGTAAGAGGTCGTGTCGGAGGACGTCCTCTAGAGGAAGAGGACAAGTGCCTAGCCCATCTGATGCTAGGGTGGTGACTCATCCACCGACTGAGGATAGAGTGGAGTAGAGTAGTAAGAGAAGTAGAGTAGTAAGAGGAGGTGAGGAAGGGGAGAATGGACAAGTGCACAAATGAGGAATTGCCACCCCAACCTACCCCAGAGATGATCAATCAGGTTCTTGCTTATTAGCGGGTTATCTGATCAGGGTCACGCACCTCCAGTGTTTTCTGCACCAACACCTCCGGTTTCAGAGGTACGACATGCCGCTGCTGGGGCTCCCCGCATGGATGCCTCATTGGAGATAGGCACGTTTCCTCGTCTGACTACGGGGCCCATAATGACAAATGATCAGCATGAACTTTTCAGTAACTTCTTAAAATTGAAACCCTCAGTCTTCAAGGGTGCTGAATCTGAGGATGCTTACGATTTTCTGGTTGACTGTCATGAGCTACTACATAAGATGGGTATCGTAGAACAGATTGGTGTTGAGTTCGTGAGTTATCAGTTTCAAGGAAACGCCAAAATGTGGTGGCGGTCACATGTTGAGTGTCAACCAACAGAGGCACCACCTGTGACTTGGGAATCATTCTCTAGCTTGTTTATGGAGAAGTATATCCCACGGACTTTGAGGGATAGGAAAAGAGATGAGTTCTTGAGCCTAGAGCAAGGTAGGATGACGGTTAATGCATATGAGGCTAAATTTCGTGCATTATCCCGGTACGCCACCCAACTCTGCTTCAGTCCACAAGAGCGGATTCGCCGTTTTGTGAAGGGGTTGAGGTCAGAGTTGCGGATCTCAGCCTTACAGGTAGCAGCTATAGCGAAATCCTTTCAGGAAGTGGTAGACTTCGTAATAGAGGTGGAAGGAGTAAAGCCAGATGACTTCACCATGGCGTCGACATCAAAAAGGTTTCGAAGGGAGGTGAGTTTAATGATCTTATTCTAGAGGATAGGGTTCCGGAGGTTACTCAGTCCGACCAATTCAGTCTTCACTACAAAACTGTAGTTTGGGGGTCACCCTAAGCACACTGTCCAACACTTCTCGGAGAGGCCGATGCTTGAATCCAGAGAATGTTATGGATGTGGGGAGACTGGACACATTAAGAGGTATTGTCCCAAAAAAGAGTTACAGACCTCCAATGGTTAGAGGTAGAGGTGGTTTGGAAGAGGCCGTCATTCTGGAGGACGCACTGGTCGAGGTAATGGTGGTCACCAAAACGGCCGGGTGATGGGGCAAACTGAGCCATACATCACAACATGGTAGGGGCAACGGACAGACAAACGATAGGGCCCATTGTTACGCTTTCCCTGGGCGGTCTGAAGCGGAGACATCGGATGTTGTTATTTAGGTAATCTTCTAGTTTGTGATTGCATGGCTTCTGTATTGTTTGATCCTATAGCTCCACATTTTCTTAGGTATCTTCCTCATTTGCTAAGGTCTTATTTTACATTGTGAATTACTTGACATGCCTATTCGTGTTTTCTACTCCGGTGGGTGAGTCTGTGATAGTTGAAAAAGTATACAGGTCTTGTTTGGTGACTTTTGTGGGGAGCAACACTATATGTGGATTTGTTACTTAGAAATGGTTGACTTTGATGTAATTCTGGGTATGACTTGGCTTTCTCCGAATTTTGCGATCTTTGATTGTAATGCTAAAACTGTGACGTTAGCCAAGCCTGGGACAGATACGTTAGTGTGGGAGGGTGACTACACTTCCAATCTGGTGCATATCATCTCTTTTCTTCGTGCTAAGAAAATGGTTAGTAAAGGGTGTTTAGCTTTCTTGATACATCTCAAGGATGACACTACCCCAGTACCTTCGATTGAGTCGGTTTCGGTAGTCTGTGAGTTTCTGGATGTGTTCCCTGCAGATCTTCCTGGTATGCCACCGGACAGGGATATTGACTTCTGCATCGATCATGAACCGGGCACTCGCCCCATTTCTATACCCCCTTATAGAATGGCTCCCGCGGAGTTAAGAGAGTTAAAGCCCAACTTCAAGAGTTTTGAGCAAAGGCTTCATTAGACCAAGTGCATCTCCTTGGGGTGCTCCGTTTTGTTTGTGAAGAAGAAGGATGGGAGTTTTTGGATGTGCATAGACTACGGCAGTTGACAAGGTAACTATTAAGAACAAGTATCCTCTTCCTCGCATTGATGACTTGTTCGATCAGTTACAAGGTGCTTGTGTCTTCTCTAAGATTGACTTGAGATCCGGTTATCATCAATTGAAAAATACGGGCAACGGATGTGCCAAAGACTGCTTTTAGAACCAGGTATGGGCATTACGAATTTGTAGTGATGTATTTGGTCTTACGAATGCCCCTGCCTGCGTTCATGAGCTTGATGAACGGGATTTTAAGCCATATCTGGATCTCTTTGTAATCGTATTTATTGATGATATACTGATATACTCAAAGAGTAAGAAGGAACACGAGGAGGATTTGAGAATGGTATTTGAGTTGTTGAGGAAGAAGAAGCTTTATGCCAAATTCTCCAACTGTGAGTTTTGGCTAGATTCAGTTTCTTTTTTGGGGCGCGTGGTTTCTAAGGATGGAGTGATGGTGGATCCTTCTAAGATTGGAACCGTGAAGAATTGGGTAAGACCTACTAATTGTCCGAAATAAGGAGCTTTGTTGGGTTAGCTAGCTACTACCGCCGATTCGTCAAGGGATTTCTCTTCTTTGCTTCCCAATTGACGAACTTGACTAAGCAGAATTTCCATTTGTATGGTCGGATGAGTGCGAAGAAAGCTTTCAGAAACTCAAGACTTTGTTGACTACCGCACCTATCCTTACCTTGCCAGTAGAAGGGTAAGAAACTTCATTGTTTATTGTGATGCATCCTATTCTGGGTTTGGGTGCAGTGCTAATGCAAGAGAAGAATGTGATTGCTTATGGCTTCAATACAATTAAAGGTGCATGAACGTAACTATCCGACCCATGATTTGGAATTGGCCACGGTAATATTCGCATTAAAACAATGGAGGAACTATTTATATGGGGTTAAGTGTGAAGTCTATACGGATCATCGTAGCCTACAATATGTCTTTACTCAGAAAGATTTGAACTTGAGACAAAGGAGATGGATGGAACTACTGAAGGACTACGATATCACAATCTTGTATCATCCGGGAAAAGCTAATGTTGTGGCAGACGCCTTAAGTAGAAAGGCAGGAAGCATGAGAAGTCCTAGCTCATTTGCAAGTTTCTAGACCGCCTGTTGGCTATAAAATCCAACACTTGGGCTAATGACTTTATGAGGATAGAGGTAAATGAGAAGGGAGGATTTTGGCTTTGTGGAGGCGAGATCTTCTTTCTTGACAAGATCAAGGGAAAGCAGTTTGATGATGAGAAATTGATCCGGATCCGAGATAAAGTGTTGCGAGAGAGGCTAAAGATCAATAATTGATGAGGAAGGTGTTTTGAGGATTAAGGGAAGGGTATGGTGGCCTCGTGTTGATGACTTGATCCACACTATTCTACAGAGGCTCATAGTTCCGGATACTCTATACATCCTGGTGCAACCAAGATGTACCTGACCTAAAACAACACTTTTGTGGAGTAGAATGAAGCGTGACATTGTGGATTTTTGTTGGCCAATGTCCAAATTGTCAACAAGTAAAGTATGAAAACCATAGGCCGGAGGAACCTCTCAGAAAGGGATGGCCCATTCCTGAATGGAAATGGGAGAGAATTGCAATGGATTTTGTAGTTGGTCTTCCAAAGACATGGGTAAGTATGACTCTATTTGGGTGATTGTTTGATAGGTTAACTAGTCTTCTCACTTCATTCCGGTCAAGGTGACTTACATAGCAGAGAAGTTAGCCAAACTTTACATCTGAGAAGTGGTTCGATTGCATGGGGTTCCACTTTCCATTACATCAGATAGAGGTACGCAGTTTACTTCTAAGTTTTGGAAAACAATTCATGCGGAATTGGGTACTAGGTTGGACCTTAGTACTGCGTTCCATCCTCAGTCCGATGGTCAGTCTGAGAGAACGATCCAAGTGTTGGAGGACATGCTTCGTCCATGTGTGATAGAATTTGGTGGTCATTGGGATAACTTCTTACCCTTAGCGGAATTTTCATACAATAATAGTTATCACTCAAGTATTGACATGGCCCCATTTGAAGCATTGTATGGTAGGAGATTAGGTCTCCCATTTGGTGGTTTGATGCATTTAGGTTCGACCTTGGGGTACGGACCTTTGAGGGATTCTTAGAGAGAGTGAATCTATTCATGAAAAGCTTTTAGCGGCGCAAAGTAACAAAAGGAATATGCAGATCGAAAGGTTAGAGACTTAGAGTTCATGGAGGGTAACAAGTCTTGTTGAAGGTTTCGCCCATGAAAGGTGAATGCGGTTTGGTAAAAGAGGTAACTATAAGCCCGAGGTATATGGCCCCTTTGAAGTACTTAAGCGAGTAGGGGAGGGTGGCTTGTGAGTTAGCCTTGCCCTCCAGGGCTGTCCGGAGTGCATTCGGTATTCATGTGTCTATGTTGAAAAGATACCATGGGATGGAAACTACATTATCCGTGGGATTCAGTTTTGCTTGATGAGAATTTGTCTTATGATGAGGATCCTGTTGCTATTTTAGATAGAGAAGTTGCAAGTTAAGGTCAAGGGAGATTGCACATCCATCAAGGTGCAATGGAAGAATCGGCCGTTTGAAGAAAGGCACTTTGGAAAGGAGGCAGATATGCAAGAAAGATACCCACACCTGTTTTAAAGATTCAGGTACCCTTTCCGCCCTTGTTTTTCTTCTGTTGATCGTTCGAGGACGAACGATGGGTAAATTGGTATCTATTGTAACGACCTGTTTTAGTCGTTTTGAGCAGCACATTTTATTTCTGGAAAACTGGCTGAGACGACGGACCTCACGACGGACCGTCATGGGCACGACGGACCGTCGCAGGGTCTCGTTTCAAAAACACTTAGAAATTCTGAAATTGGGTACTGAAAATCGACTCTCTGAACATCGTGACGGAATGGCAGGACGGCCGGTCCAGGCGTGACGGACCGTCACAGACCCTTGGTGGAAATTGGGTCTCTGAACTTTGCGACGAACTGCAGGACAAACCGTCGCAGGCATGACGGACGGCCGTCACAGGTTGCGTAATCCCAGTCTGGGTCGGATTTCTTTACACTTTTAAGGGACGTTTTTGACTATTCCTGCCTTAATATTATAAGTTAGTGGGTTAATGTTAATAAGTCTAATTACTTGGTGGTTAAAAGAGGTAACCTTAAGTTAATTAGTGGTTATTGCCATCTTTTATACTTAATTAATACTAATTAGGGTAAAAGAAAGAGGGTTTGAATAAGACAAATAAAGAACAAGAGAGAGGGAGAGTCGATCGAATGAAAAAGGAGAAGAAAGAAACGCTGTTTGGGAAATTCCTTGCTTGATCAATTCTTCGGTGGAGGTAGGTTATGGTTTTCACACTATTCGTAGTAAACTCTTAATAGTGAATGATATGTGTTGTAGTGTTGTAAACCCTTCTATACGCTTAATTGTATGCTTTGCATGAATATGATTATGTAATTGTGAATAAATAAGCATGATGAAAGCAATTGAATCCCAAATCTTGAAAAGAAACCCTAATCTACTTGTTAATGATGATGCCTTGGTATAAAAAGGCTTGATGAAGAAAGTGGTGAGATTAGGGGATCGGGTTCCACGTTCCGTACCAGGATAGAATGAGGATCGGAGTTTCACGTTCCGACACCAGGATAGTATATGGATCGGGTGACACGTTCCGGTACCAGGATAGAAATAGAGGATCGGCTGCCACGTTCCGGTACCAGGATAGAATGAGGATCGGAGTGTCACGTTCCGACACCAGGATAGTATATGGATCGGGTGCCACGTTCCGGTACCAGGATAGAATGAGGATCGGAGTGTCATGTTCCGACACCAGGATAGTATATGGATCGCGTGCCACGTTCCGGTATCAGGATAGAATGAGGATCGGAGTGTCACGTTCCGACACCAGGATAGTATATGGATCGGGTGCCACGTTCCGGTACAAGGATAGTATATGAGGATCGGAGTGCCACGTTCCAGCACCAGGATAGTATATGGAGCGGAGTGTCACGTAACGACACAAGGGGAATAAAGATAATGAATCTTTAAATATGTTAAATATACTCAATCTAATGAACCTAATTCCCAAATGAGTATGATATTGAGGTTTGAGTCCTCATGGATGAACTTGGTAGTACTTATTGATGATTATAGTACTTGTTGTTGCTACATGTTGAGTATTATCGTTGATTATGATATTAACTGATATATATTGTTTTTTATTTTGAGTTGGCCGATTATATCTACTCAGTACCCGTGTTTTGTACTCACCCCTACTTTATGTTTTCTTCTTTGTTATTGGTGGAGTGCAGCAAACGTGCCGTCGTCTTCAACTCAACAGTAATTCTAGCCAGTCTTCGTCACACCGGATCTTCAGGGTGAGCTAATGCTTCTAGCTTGGACTGGATCTTCTTCTTCAAGTCTTGATGCCTTGAATTTCCGGCATGGACTAGCTTTTACTTGTTTTAGCTTTTAGAATACTCTTAGTTTAGTCATTTGATTATAGATGTTCTTGTGGTGATGACTTCCAGATTTTGGGGATAATAATAGTTATTGAATTGATTTTTATTAATGAGTTTAAGTCTTCCGCATTACTTTCTGTTGACATTATATTGAAATGTTAAGGGTTAGATTGGTTGGTTCGCTCACATGGAAGGGTAAATGTGGGTGCCAGTCGCGGCTCGGTTTTGGGTCGTGACATTGACAAATTACCAATTCTCAACAAAAACACTTTAACAAATTACAAATCCTCAACAACAACACTCCAACAAATTACATATCCTCAACAACAATACTTTAGCAAATTAATATTCTCAACAACAATGCTTAAACAAATTACATTCAATATTAATCAATACAAGTTCCGCAGAAAAGCAATCACAAGATCAGCAAAACACATTATCAAGTTCACTAATGATAAGTATGTGTAATGGAATGGAATGCAATGTCAAGTATAATGATGCATGTCTGACCTAAAGATACACGCCCGCTGTCTCTCTGTCCAGGACCCATGGGGACATATCTGTCCATGCATCTGTCGTGGCGCACGACATGACCCTAGATAATAGTAACCATTGCGGTGCATGATACGTCCCTCACAATATAGTATCCATCGCGACGCGCGATACGTCCCTCGAAATGGTACATCCTCTTAAGTACTCATTCTTTCTCAATGCTCCATAACACTTGTCACAACCAATGCCTTAGAATAATGCAAATTCCATCTTCATTCAAATGTTGAAGAGATGGAACATTTTCATAACATTGCACAATTCATAACCACACAAACATGAAATCACATTAACAATGATTCAAAAAGCCTTCAAACCTTTCTCAACATATCACACGTAAACAATTAATCACATTGCCTTTTGTTATACCTTTTTTCATCATTAGAATTAATCAATGTGGACAAGTCAACCCATCACAAATCATGTTACTCTCAAATATATACCACAAGGAAATACACGCATCCCATACACTTATCAAGAGTTTAGAAATCCACTTGCCTCAAATGATCGAATGATTACTCCGGGACTTTAGTCTTCTCATTATGTTGATCTTCCAAAACAATGCAATCTATTCAAGTACATAGTCACAATAGGATTTTGAAAATTACCACACCCATATATTATAGATATGGCCTAGAACAAAAAGTCTACACCACCCTGAAATCAAGTTCCTAAATTTTGATGTCAATTATTATGTCAACCCTCATATTTCCAAATTTCAAGTCTAGGGATTAGTTTTCATTCTCCAATACCGTAAATCTAATGATATCACCTAATATTTAATTACCTATCCCAATATATCAAACCTTACTTTATAACATTTTAATGAAATAAAATTCTTTAATGGAAGCCAACCGATTATGAACAGTGGCGGCAACCATTAATTAACCCTTAATACCCACACATTAACTAACAACCTATCCAATCTAATTGTATAACCCACCTGGACAATTGCATTTTCCAATTTCAATTTAATTTTCACCATTGAAAGAACATATCATTAATTAATGCCCCTAAAACATTCAACCAAGACCGCATAATCCTTCAAATTTGTAATTTTACATATTAATATAATAATACAATCATCACCAACCATTAATATGATGTTCTTTTCCTATAAAAATAATATAAACAAAATAAACATTGGGATTTACTTGCAGCATGGGTCACTTATATTATGGCCTCGAACTACACCATTTGCCTCTCTCGTATGATTTCTTTTCTTCTAAAATTAATTATATGTTAAAAGTGAGAAGACCTACTACTTATTTTTATATAAATGGGTTAAGTAATATAGGGTTTTAAATAAATTATCACTTTAACCCATGATCTATCGATTAATTAACTCAAGTTACACTAATATTCAAATTTCCAAAAATGATGTTCCGGGTCATTACATTATCCACCACTAAATACTATGTTTGTCCTCTAACATAAGAAAGAAGAAGGAAGAATAACCAACACCCTGAGGTATGATTTTTCAAAGTCGTGTTCATCTCTTCGAGTGATAACCTCTTCTTTAGGACCATCCCATTAAGATCAATTACCAAGAACTGAATTTTAGAATCAAACTATAATAAATTTAATAAGAAGTGATTTTAATCAAGCCACAGAATAACCCATGAGACTCAACCTAAAGTGAAACTCGTTAGACCATAGAACAATCATCATGATGAATATTTTCTCACATAACCAAGGTAACCCTCTATATCAACATCGAATTTAACCAGTAGTGAACTTAAACGAATCACCACACACTCATAATGCATAAATCATCACCAATCTTATCAAGATTCCCTTTTAACAACATAATCTTTTCACGATTTTGAAACTATAAAAATCTTATATTTAGACATCGGATACTCATAAAGAGAGAATCAAACTAATCTAACCCAAAGAAGAAAAAGATCATGTTAACACTCAATAAACGGTACACTCTAGGATGCAAAACCTTTAACATATAATTGTAACTCTTTATAGCTCTTTATAAGTTCTCATAAGTAAGGTTGTGCGTGTAGAACTACTGGTATACTTCAAATATCTCAACAACGTCAAATCTATCATAACTAAAATAAGTAAGTTTGTTCAAGGATGCCACCTTTCCAAGAGGATAACCACAGGATGTATACACCCGATCCACTACTAGGCAATCACCCATAGAAGCGAAATCATAGATGAACATAGAAAGTGAATCATACTCTTAAACATGTCCAGATTGAATTATTTGGTCACATAAGGATATACAAAACTAAAATTGATATAACAGTTGATACTTGTTTCATAGTGACCATATCAAACATTCTTATTCATCTTACTCTATTTATATAATTTTTATCCACCCACAATCAACTAGTCTGATCTCCATTACAATCTCACAAAACCTCAATATATCAAACCCCACATACTTCTCGTAGTACACCACTAAAGTCAAAACTCCCAATACTAATAAACATCATAACTACACCAATCATTTCCCTTAATCTGAAATAGTCTCTAGTTACAAAGTCTTCTTAGCAAGGACATTATCGCCTCCAAAATGTTTTTGAACTATCACTCCCTTTCTTTTAATTTAAGCATTTCATAACAACTACAAGTCACCCCCAATACTGATAATACTAATTTTAAATCAAAAAGTACATCACCATCAAAACACAACAATGAAATAACACTCAATTGAACTCCACATAATTCTTCAGATACAAATTTTAACTATCAGTCACACCATCATATGCCTCGTACCAACACACACAAAAAAAATCTTGGTCACTCCAACAATTCGATACCATAAGCTCATAACCTCTACTCAATATCAAATGCCTATGTAATGCATCATACCAGTTTGTATCGTCCCATGAATAAATAGTTTAAATCTCCTCAACTCCTCATTAATTATGTAAAATTGTAGGTCCACACCGTTGAACATAAATAAATTATCTGTCATTATTTGAACAATTTAGCCCACATAAGAACACATAATTGTACACACCTTATTGTTTTTAAAATAAATAAAAATCCAATCTTCATAAAAATTGTTGATAAATTCCTAATAAGTCTATACCGAATAATTCACATCCTTAGTCATATTAGAACATATAAATGAAAAATTTATACATCCTTCGACTTCTAACCAAGACTCTATAAGAGAGGTCTTATTCTTCACATCTCTTAAATTTCTCCCTTGGTGCTTCTAACTATATTGAAATCTTCAACATACCAAACTTCTTGTTCTTTTTCTTTTACTCGCTGATCAATCCTATTCTTTGACCAACAACTCATGATATTTTTACCTCATCCTCTAAATCAAATCATTACGTGAAATCCCATTCAGGCATAACAATCAAAAGTAACAAATTTTACTACTCAAATTATTTTTAAGTCCTTCCAAATGCTTCATATTTATGTGATCAATCATTTCTTACCCATTACCAATTCATACCTTGACAAAACACAGTACAACAAATCTAAACTCACAATGAAAAATTTGAATTTTTAATCTAACTGTGTAACCTAATCCTTTTATCTATTGACATTAGCTCATACAGTGAAGATATTTACAAATTCTCACATCTTAGCTTATTATTGATCGCCTCTCCATCCTTGTCATATTTTTCGCTAAAAATTCTACCATACTCATTATCAAACTCAAAATCATAAATGAACTAATCATCATTCTCGAGATTAACGTCCTTACACTTTTTCTCATGTTTTATCCAATAGTTTTTTCTCTAACCAATCTAATGATATTGTGACACTATATATTACCATAACCGGAGCAAACTGGATGAAATCACGTATCTTTGAACGCAATTATTTATTCTTTGTGATATCTTTGGCCCTTATAATCTGAGTAAACATCCGTGTTCTCGCCTCCTTCCAAAGGTTGAACTACATCCCACTATTTCATTCCATTATCACTTTAGCTCCTTTCAGTTCTATACGAGTGACACCCTAACTCCTCGTAAAAATTACAATACAACTGTATTACTCATAAAATAGTAGTAAATCATAACTAAGACATTCTAAAGTCACTATTATCATACCAAATGCTTTTAACCAACAAAACTTATCATATAGTTGTATTCTAATCACAATCCATCACAAACTCTGATTATCACTATCCAGTCAGCCCTTGTCATCACCACAAAGTCAACCTTGTCATCGACTCAAACCAAATTATATCAACCAAATTCAATAGACTAACTTATATTAATACACATTTTCTTACTAAAATTTTCAATTGCCTTAGTCCAAGTATACTCGTTTGGATTTCCTTTACATATATGTTTGTCATGCCAATATTAATCCATTCAATTGGAGTTTATGATAAAATGCTTATTTAGAATCGTAAGGATACACTTTATAACCTATACACATTAATATCAATACAAAAGAACCACCACTAAAAGCTTCCTTATAAATAATGCTTAACACATCCATCCGTATTAACAAGCTAGTTGGTTTCAAAAATATGAATTCCACACCAAATATTATCATATGATCATGTAATACAATTAATAACTCCTTAACTAGTTAATATTCACACTTGAAAATCGACATATTCTGTTTTAATATACCACTAGTACCACATTGTGAAGGCCTGTTACATCCACTACTAGAACACATCATACCTACCGAGAAGATTGTACCCAAGTAGCCCACACATTTTTTTTACCCTATCGAAAAACATTAAAATATTATCAAATTTGCTCCATATCTAGCCCAAGCTATATGTATTCTTTCGTAGGACAGGTCCATTACAAAAGTAAGACAATCTATAATTCTATCCAAGTACCTATAAGTACAATTGTAATAGTCGTATCATGGCCTTCTTTGGTATACACTCAATCTATGAAACTACAAATGTGATTTTGTGTCACGACCCAAAACGAGCCGCGAGTGGCACCCACACTTATACTCCTAGGTGAGCGAACCAACAAATCTAAACCCCAACATTTACCAGTATATCAATTATGAATAGTAAAAATAATGTGGAAGATCAAAAACGCATTAACGTAATCAATTAAATAAACTTCTAAAGTTTAATACTTATTATTCCCAAAATCTTGAATTCATCACATAAAGAACATATATCCTCAAATTTCTAAATCTAAGAGTATTTAAGAAGCTAAAATAAGTAAAAAGATGGTCCATGTCCTAACTTCAAAGACATCAAGACGTGAAAGAGAGAATCCAGTCCGAGCTAGGAATAATAGCTCACCCTGAAATCTGATGTGCTGGAGACTGACTAGAGTTGAGGGCAAGTCGAAGTCGATGGTGCACTTGCTGCACTCCACAAAACAACAATAAGAAAATACAAGTAGGGGTCAGTACAAGGAACACGTACTGAGTAGGTATCATCGGCCAACTCAAAATAGAAATCAGTATATATTAAACAATAGTATAAAACAAACTACAATACTTAACAGGTGACAAGCAACAAACACATAAACAATTGACAACAACACCATATTAGGTACACCATCAATCACAACATCAACCACACCTATGAGGACTCATGCCTCCAAACCATACTCATTTGGGAAAATAGGTTCCTTGAAATTGAGTATATTAAGTTAATTCCAGATTCCTTTCCTTTAATGTTATTGTGTTAGTGCGTGACACTCCGATCACATATTTCGTGTCGGAACGTGACACTCTTATCCCATAATACCGTGTCGGAACGTGACACTCTGATCCAATAATACTGTGTGGGAACGTGACACCCGGATCCAATTATTTCATTATTTTATTTCATCAATCCTTCTTTATATCAAGGCATCATTTTAATAGAGAGGTTTCAAGATTATAAATCCAACAGTCTCCTTATATTAAGCAAACCACAAACCACACAATCAAAAGTTCAACCACAAAATCAAGTATATAGGAGACTTTACAATATCACTCAATACATATCGATCGCTATTAAGAGTTTATTTATCACATATAAATAAACCATAACCTACCTCCACCGAAAAATCATTATCAGCAAGCTACCGCCCTAATGCCTTTGCTTTCCTCAATGCCTATGAACCTTATCAATCTGAAGTCTAAGTCACTTGCTTTCTTCTTCGTTCTCTCTCTCTCGCTCGTTCTCCCTTCCTGTTCTTTTTATTTTTCTTCTGCAAAATTTTTTTTTACCCTAGTTATCATATAATCCATTATGATAAAAGTAACCCACTATTTATTTCCCGATTACCTTCTTTAACCCCCAAGTAAATAAATTATTAAACTTACCCCACTAATTTCATAATTATAATCATGAATAGTCCAAAACACCCCATTAAAACTTTTAGCGGAAGTCTGACCAAGTCGGGGTTACGCAGCTTGTGACGGTACGTCGTATCTATGACGGTCCGTCCTATGGGTCCGTCACAAAATTCAGAGAGTTAAATTCAGTAGTGAGGTTACACAACTTGTGACGGTCTGTCGTATCTACGACAGTCCGTGCTGCAGTTCCGTCGTGAAGTTCAGAGAGTCGATCCCCGTACCCAGTTTTGAGAGTTTAAGTGTTTTTGAACGAAGACCCTCGATGGGCTGTCGTGCCTATGAAGGTTCGTCCTACCTGTCGTCGAGGGTAATGAGGAGAGTAGCAGAAGAAATTACGCAAGTATGGGACGACGGAGTCCATCATGGTCCGTCGTGACCATGACAGTCCATCGCGTGATCCGTCAACCCAGTCAGTTTTTATCAAAAATAATTCTACTGCTCGAACCGACTAAACAGGTTGTTGCAATAGATACCAATTTACCCATCGTTTGTGCTGGAACGATCATAGGAAGAAAAGCAAGGGCGAGAAAGAGTACCTGAATCTGAAATAAGATGTGGATATCGTTCTTACATATCAGCCTCATTCTCCCAAGTGGACTCTTCAACTGGCCGATTCTTCCACTGAACCTTGATAGATGCAATCTCCTTTGATCTCAATTTGCGGACCTCTCTATCTAAAATAGCAACAGGCTCTTCCTCATAAGACAAATTCTCATCAAGAAGAACTGAATCCCAATGGATAATGTAGTTTCCATCCCTATGGTATTCTTTCAGCATAGACACATGAAATACCGGGTGCACTCCTGAAATCCTGGAGGCAATGCCAATTCATAAGCCACCTCCCCCATGCGCTTTAGAACTTCAAATGGACCAATATACCTCGGACTAAGCTTACGTCGCTTACCAAACTGCATCACCCCTTTCATGGGTGAAACCTCCAGCAAGACTTGTTCACCTTCCATAAAATCCAAGTCCCTAACCTTTCGATCTGCATATTCTTTCTGCCTGTTCTGAGCTGCTAGAAGCTTCTCCTGAATGAATTTTACTTTATCTAACGATTCCTTCAAAAGATCGGTATCCCATGGTCTCACCTCAAATGCATCAAACCAACAAATGGGAGACCTACATCTCCTCCCATACAGGGCCTCCATATCAATACTTGAGTGATAGCTATTATTGTATGAAAAATCTGCTAAGGGTAGGAAGTTATCCCAATGACCACCAAATTCTATCACACATGCACTAAGCATATCCTCCAACACCTGAATCGTTCGCTCATACTAACCATCGGTCTGAGGGTGAAATGCTGTACTAAGATCCAACCTAGTACCTAATTCAGCATGCAATGTTCTCCAAAACTTAAAAGTAAATTGCGTACCTCTATCTGATATGATGGAAACTAGAACTCCATGCAATCTAACAATTTCTGAGATATAGAGTTTGGCTAACTTCTCTGCATTGTAAGTCACCTTGACCGGAATGAAGTGAGATGACTTAGTTAATCTGTCCACAATTACCCAAATAGAATAAAACATACCCAATGTCTTTAGAAGACCAACCACAAAATCCATTGCAATTCTTTCCCATTTCCATTCAGGAATGGGCATTTTATGAAGTGTTCCTCCGGGCCGCTGGTGTTCACACTTTACGTGCTGACAATTCGGGCATTGCGCAACAAAATCAACAATGTCGCGCTTCATTCTTCTCCACCAAAAATGTTGCTTTATGTCACGATACATCTTGGTTGCACCAAGATGTATAGAATACCTTGAACTATGAGCCTCTGTAAGAATAGTGTGAATCAAATTATCAACACGGGGCACACATACCCTTCCCTTAATTCTCAAAACGCCTTCCTCATCAATTATTGCCTCTTTAGCCTCTCCTCGTAATACCATATCCCGAATTCGGCTCAGCTTCTCATCAGTAAACTGTTTTCCCTTAATCTTGTCAAGAAAAGAAGATCTTGCCTCCACACAGGACAAAAATCCTCCCTTCTCTAGTACTTCAGCCTCATAAAGTCATTATCAGAGTCTGAACCTCTCTAGCCAATGGGCGTCTAGAAACCTGTAAGTGGGCTAGACTTCCCATGCTCCCTGCTTTTCTACTTAAAGCATCTTCCACAAAATTTGCTTTTCCTGGGTGATACAAAATAGTAATATCATAGTCCTTCAGTAGTTCCATCTCCTCTGCCTCAAATTCAAATCTTTCTGAGTAAAGACATACTGTAAACTACGATGATCTGTATAGACTTCACACTTGACCCCATATAGATAATGTCTCCATTGCTTTAATACAAACACAACTGCAGCCAACTCAAAATCATGGGTCGGATAGTTACGTTCATGCATTTTAAATTGCCTCGAAGCATAAGCAATTACATTCTTCTCCTGCATTAGCACTGCACCCAAACCAGAATAAGATGCATCACAATAAACAATAAAATTCTTACCTTCCACTGGCAAGGTAAGAATTGGAGCAGTAGTCAACAAGGTCTTAAGTTTATGGAAGCTTTCTTCAAATTCATCCGACCATACAAATGGAACATTCTGCTTAGTCAAATTTGTCAGATGCGAAGCAATAGAAGAAAATCCCTTGACGAATCGGGGGTAATAGCTAGCTGAACCAACAAAGCTCCTTACCTCTGAAACATTAGTAGGTCTTACCCAACTCTTCACTGCTTCAATCTTATAAGGATCCACCATCACTCCATCCTTAGAAACCACGTGCCTCAAGAAGGACACTAAATCTAGCCAAAACTCACACTTGGAGAATTTGGCATAAAGCCTTTTCTCCCTCAAAAACTCCAATAGAACTCTCAGATGCTCCCCATGTTCTTTCCTGCTCTTTGAGTATATCAGTATATCATCAATAAATGCAATAACAAAGAGATCCAGATATGGCTTAAAAATCTCGTTCATCAGGCTCATGAAAGCAGCAGGGGCATTCGTAAGCCCAACATACATTACTAAGAATTCATAATGCCCATACCTGGTTCGAAAAGCAGTCTTTGGCACATCTGCTGCCCATATTTTCAATTGATGATAACCAGATCTCAAATCAATTTTTGAGAAGGTACAAGCACTTTGTAACTGATCGAACAAATCATCAATGCGGGGAATAGGATACTTGTTCTTAATAGTTACCTTATTCATTTGCTTGTAGTCTATGCACATCCGAAAACTTCCATCCTTCTTCTTCACAAATAAAACAGGAGCACCTCAAGGGGATGCACTTGGTCTAATAAAACCTTTACCTAACAATTCCTGAAGTTGGGCCTTCAACTCCCTTAACTCAGCTGTAGCCATTCTATAGGGGGGAATGGAAATGGGGCGAGTACCCGGCTCCAGATCAATACAAAAGTCAATATCCCTATCCGGTGGCATACCAGGAAGGTCAGCAGGAAACACATTCAGAAACTCACAGACTATCGAGACAGACTCAATCGAAGGTACTTGGGAAGTATCATCCCTGAGATGTGACAAGAAAGCTAAACAACCCTTAATAACCATTCTCTTAGCACAAATAAAAGAGATGACATGGACAGGAGTGGAAATATAGTCAACCTCCCACACTAGCGGATCTGTCCCAGGCTTGGCCAATGTCACAGTTTTTGCTTTACAATCTAAGATTGCAAAATTTGGAGAAAGCCAAGTCATACCCAGAATTACATCAAAATCAACCATATCTAGAATAATCAAATCTACATGAGTATTTCTCCCCACAAAAGTCACAAGACAAGACCAATACACCTTCTCAACTATCACAGACTCACCCACAGGAGTAGAGACATGAATAGGCATGTCAAGCAATTCACAATATAAATCAAGACCAGTAGCAAATAAGGATGATACATATGAAAATGTGGATCAAGGATCAAATAATACAGAAGCCATGCAATCAAAGACCAAAAGATTACCTGTGATAACAGCATCAGATGTCTCTGGTTCAGACCTCCGGCGGAAAGCATAACAATGGGCCCTATCACCTATCTGCCTGTTGCCCCTACCATGTTGCGCTGCAGTAGTTCCAACTTGCCCACCACCCCGACTGATTTGATGACACTCATTACCTTGGCCACCACGTCCTACAGAATGGCGGCCTCTACCATGACCACCTCTACCTCTAGCTATTGGTGGTGTGTAACTCTGCTTTGGACAATATTTCCTAATATGTCCAGTCTCTCCACATCCATTAAAATTTCTGGAGTCAAGCATAGGTCTCTGTGAGAATGACGAAGTCTGGGGATAACCTCCAAACTTAGAAAAATGTTGACTGGTCTGCGATGGACCCCCAGCTACAGCCTGTAGTGAAGACTGAATAGGACGGGCTGGGTAACCTCCTGAACTCTGCCCTCTGGAGTAAGAACCACTAAACTCACCTCCCTTATGAAACTTCTTAGATGTCGACGCCATGGTGAAGTCCTCTGGCTTCACCCCCTCCACCTCTATCACAAAATCAACCACTTCCTGAAAGAATTTTGCTGCAGCAGCTACCTGTAAGGCTGGGATCTGCAAATCTTACCTCAATCCTTTCACAAAACGGCGAATCCGCTCTTCTGGACTTAAGCAAAGTTGGGTGGCATACCTGGATAGTGCACAAAATTTAGCCTCATAAGCAGTAACAGACATCCCGCCTTGCTCTAGGCTCAGGAACTCATCTCTCCTCTTGTCCCTCAAAGTCCGGGGTATATACTTCTCCATAAATAAGCTAGAGAATGATGCCCAAGTCATTGGTGGTGCCTATGCTGGTTGATACTCAACATACGACTGCCACCACATTTTGGCATTCCCCTGAAACTAATTGGTCACAAACTCAACACCGAATCGTTCTACTATGTCCATCTTATGTAGCAGCTCATGACAATCAACCAGAAAATCATAGGCATCCTCAGATTCAGCACACTTGAAGACTGGAGGTTTCAACTTTAAGAATTTAGTGAAAAGTTCATGCTGATCACTCGTCATTAAAGACCCTCTAGTCAATCGAGGAAACGTACCTACTTCCAATGAGGCATCCATGCGGGGAGCCACAGCAGGTGCATGTTGTACTCCCGGAACCTGAGGTGCTGGTGCAGAAAACACTTGAGGTGCTGGTGTAGAAAACACTTGAGGTGTCTGGCCCTGATCAGATAACCAGCTAAGATAAGTAAGAACCTGGTTAATCGTCTCTGGGGTAGGCTGGGGTGGTAATTCCTCATCTTGTACCTGCTTGTTTTCTCTTTCTTCACCCTCTCGCACTACCTCATCAGTCGTTGGAGGAGTCACTGCCCTATTACTAGCTGGACCAGGTGTTTGTCCTCTACCTCTAGAGGGCGTCCTCCTGCGACCTCTACCACGGCCTCTTGACACTGCTCCTCCTCGAGCTACAGTCCCAATGGATGGCTCAGACGCACCCTGTCTTGCCGGTGTTGGTGTTGGCACCGTTGTTGCTCTAGTTCTAACCATCTGCGAAATAGAGTGAGGATGTCAGATACCAATTTGTATCACCTAGATACCACATGGATCCAAGTAATAGCACGAAAGAAAGAAAGAATGGAGTTTTCCTAATGTCCTATAGCCTCTCAAAGAAAAGTAAGGGCGTCCCCCTACCGTTCCTCAAGACTCTACTAGACTCGTTCTTGTGTGATGAGACCAACGAATCTAACACTCTTATACCAAGTTTGTCACGACCCAAATCGAGCCGCGAGTGGCACCCAAACTTATCCTCCTATGTAAGTGATCCAACAAATCTAAACCCCAACATTTACCAGTATATCAATTATGAATAGTAAAAATAATGCGGAAGATCCAAAACTTATTAACGTAATCAATTAAATAAACTTCTAAAGTTTAATACTTATTATTCCCAAAATCTGGAAGTCATCATATCAAGAACATCGATCCTCAAATTTCTTAATCTAAGAGTATTTAAGAAGCTAAAATAAGTAAAAAGATGGTCCATGTCCGAACTTCAAAGACATCAAGACGTGAAAGAGAGAATCTAGTCCGAGCTAGGAATAATAACTCACCCTGAAATCTGATGTGCTGGAGACTGACTAGAGTTGAGGGCGAGTCGAAGTCGATGGTGCACATGCTGCACTCCACAAAACAACAAGAAGAAAATACAATTAGGGGTAAGTACGAGGAACACGTACTGAGTAGGTATCATCGGCCAACTCAAAATAGAAATCAGTATATATTAAACAATAGTATAAAACCAACTACAATACTTAACAGGTGACAAGCAACAAACACATGAACCATTGACAACAACACCATATTAGATACACCATCAATCAAAAAATCAAGCACACCTATGAGGACTCATTCCTCCACACCATACTCATTTGGGAAAATAGGTTCCTTGAGTTTGAGTATATTAAGTTAATTCCAGATTCCTTTCCTTTAATGTTATTGTGTCGGAACGTGAAACTCCGATCCCATATATCGTGTCGGAACGTGACACTCCGATCCCATAATATCGTGTCGGAACGTGACACTCCGATCCAATAATACTGTGTCGGAATGTGACACTCTGATCCAATTATTTCATTATTTTATTTCATCAAGCCTTCTTTATGTCAAGGTGTCATCTTAATAGAGAGGTTTCAAGATTAGAAATCCAACAGTCTCCTTATATTAAGCCAAACATAAACCACACAATCAAACATTCAACCACAAAATCAACTATATAGGAGACTTTACAATATCATGCAATGCATATCGATCGCTATTAAGAGTTTATCTGTCACATAGAAATAAACCATAACCTACCTCCACCGAAGAATCGTGATCAAGCAAGCTACCTCCCCAATGCCTTTGCTTTCCTCAATGCCTATGAACCTTTTCAATCTGAAGTCTAAGTAACTTGCTTTCTTCTTCGTTCTCTCTCTCTCGCTCGTTCTCCCTTCCTGTTCTTTTTATTTTTCTTCTGCAGATTCTTTTTTTTACCCTAGTTATCATATAATCCATTATGATAAAAGTAACCCACTATTTATTTCCCTATTACCTTCTTTAACCCCCAAGTAAATAAATTATTAAACTTACCCCACTAATTTTATAATTATAATCATGAATAGTCCAAAACACCCCTTTAAAACTTTTAGCAGAAGTCTGACCAAGTCGGGGTTACGCAGCTTGTGACGGTCCGTCGTATCTATGACGGTCCGTCCTACGGGTCCATCACAAAGTTCAGAGAGTTAAATTCAGTAGTGAGGTCACGCAACTTGTGACAGCCCATCGTATCTACGACGGTCCGTGCTGCAGTTCCTTCGTGAATTTTAGAGAGTCGATCCTCGTACCCAGATTTCAGAGTTGAAGTGTTTTGGAATGAAGACCCTCGACAAACCGTCGTGCCTATGACGGTTCGTCCTACCTGTCATCGAGGGTAATAAGGAAAGCAACAGAAGAAATTACACAAGTATGGGACGACAGAGTCCATGACGGTCCGTCGTTGACCATGACGGTCCGTCGCTGGATCCGTCGACCCAGTCAATTTTTATCAAAAATAATTCTACTGCTCGAACCGTCTAAACAGGTTGTTACATTTTGATCGGAACTGGTGCAACATCATTCGCTAAGCAACCCAATAATGGTGTGACAACTATATCAACTATATTTTTCAAGGTTAAACTATTATTATCTTGCCAACTCTTAAAACATTTAACTTCTAATTGTCGAACCACTCAAGATATTGCTTATACCAGATAAGTACTATATTTGTTTTTACTATGATAACTAACCTTACTCAACCCCTTCAAATATGATCAAACTAAGCTTACGCAACCCCTTCAAATAAGATAACACATTTATTTCAA
>JAKWIY010001326.1:0-21973 GCA_027704805.1 Solanum corneliomulleri | reverse complement strand
ATAGACTGTACGCAAGATAAATCTAAATTAATTGGCTTTGTATAATCATATAACAATAAACGAGTCCTGATTGGATGTAATCCCCATGTTTTTACTAAAATATTTCTGGTATAAGCTCGAATATTTGACAATAAAGCTTCAATCCCAAGTCCATATATCGATCGTCATCTGCTTGAACATTTAAAAAATTGAAGGGCTTACTAGTTTCTTGATTAAAGACTTTGTGAAATCAACTACGTTCAACTCCTTATTTCTTTACACTTGACCCCTTGAATATGATTTTTCTATCATTGAATGGAAAAGAGCGTGAACATTTGCTCTTGAAGAAACTTGTGTCACGATCCAAAACGAGTCGCGAGTGGCACCCACACTTATACTCCTATGTGAGCGAACCAACAAATCTAAACCCCCAACATTTACCAGTATATCAATTATGAATAGTAAAAAAAATAATGCGGAAGATCCAAAACTCATTAACGCAATCAATTAAATAAACTTCTAAAGTTTAATACTTATTATTCCCAAAATCTGGAAGTCATCACACCAAGAACATCTATCCTCAAATTTCTAACTCTAAGAGTCTTTAAGAAGCTAAAATAAGTAAAAAGATGGTCCATGTCCGAACTTCAAGGACATCAAGACGTGAATGAGAGAATCCAGTCCGAGCTAGGAATAATAGCTCACCCTGAAATCTGATATGCTGGAGACTGGCTAGAGTTGCGGACGAGTCGAAGTCGATGGCACGCTTGCTGCACTCCACAAATAACAAAGAAGAAAATTACAAGTAGGGGCCAGTACAAGGAACACGTACTGAGTAGGTATCATCGGCCAACTCAAAATAGAAAGCAATATATACTGAATAATAATATAAAATCAACCACAATACTTAACAGGTGGCAATCAACAAGTACAAGAACCATTGGCAACAACACCAAGCACACCTATGAGGACTCAAGCCTCCACTCCATACTCATTTGGGAAATAGGTTCTTCGAATTTGAGTATATTAACATAATTCAAGATTACTTCTCTTTACTTTTATCGTGTCGGAACGTGACACTCCGATCCCATATACCGTGTCGGAACGTGACACTCCGATCCCCTAATACTACTGTGTCGGAACGTGACACTCCGATCCAATAAAAACCGTGTCGGAATGTGACACTCCGATCCATTTATCTCATTATTTTTATTCCGTGAAGCCTTCTTTATGTCAAGGCGTCATCTAATAGAGAGGATTTAAGATTGAAGATTCAACGGTCTCATCATTCTAACCCACCACAATTACACAATCAAAACATACAAACGCACAATCAAGCACATAGAAGACTTTACAATACCACCCAATACATATCGATCGCTATTTAGAGTTTATCTATCACATAGAAATAAAGCATAACCTACCTCCACCGAAGAATCATGATCAAGCAAGCTACTTCCCCAACGCCTTTTCTGTCCTTTTCGTTCTTTCTGTCTCGCTCATTCTCCCTTTCTGTTCTTTTTTATTTTTCTTCTCCAGATTCTTTTTCTTTTACCCTAATTATCATATAATCCATTATGATAAAAGTAACCCACTATTTATTTCCCTATTATCTTCCTTAACCCCCAAGTAAATAAATTATTAAACTTACCCCACTAATTTCATAATTATAATCATGAATAGTCCAAAACACCCCTTTAAAACTTTTAGCAGAAATCTGACCAAGTCGGGGTTACGCAGCTTGTGACGATCCGTCGTATCTATGACGGTCCGTCCTGCAGGTCCGTCACAAAGTTCAGAGAGTTAAATTCAATAGTGAGGTTACGCAACTTGTGATGGTCCGTCGTATCTATGACGGTCCATCCTGCAGTTCCGTTGTGAAGTTCAGAGAGTCGATCCTAGTACCCAGATTCAGAGTTGAAGTGTTTTGGAAGGGAGACGTTCGACGGACCGTTATGCCTATGATGGTTCGTCCTACCTGTCGTCGAGGGTACTGAGGAGAGCAGTAGAAGAAATTACACTAGTATGGGACGACGGAGTCCATCACGGTCCGTCGTGACCATGACGGTCCATCGCGTGATCCGTCGACCCAGTCAGTTTTTATCAAAAATGATTGTACTGCTCGAACCGACTGAACAGGTTGTTATAATAGATACAAATTTACCCATCGTTCGTCCTCAAACGATCACAAGAAGAAAAGCAAGGGCGAGAAAGAGTACCTGAATCTGTAAAAAGATGTGGATATCTTTTTTGCATATTAGCCTCATTCTCCCTAGTGGACTCTTCAACTGGCCGATTCTTCCACTGAACCTTGATAGATGCAATCTCCTTTGATCTCAACTTGCGGACCTCTGTACCTAAAATAGCAACAGGCTCCTCCTCATAAGACAATTTCTCATCAAGAAGAACAGAATCCCAACGAATAATGTAGTTTCCATCCCCACGGTATTTTTTCAGCATAGACACATGAAATACCGGGTGCACTCCTGAGAGTCCTGGAGGCAATGCCAATTCATAAGCCACCTCCCCCACGCGCTTCAGAACTTAAAATGGACCAATATACCTCGGACTAAGCTTACCTCGCTTACGAAACCGCATCACCCCTTTCATGGGTGAAACCTTCAGCAAGACTTGTTCACCCTCCATAAAATCCAAGTCCCTAACCTTTCGATCTGCATATTCTTTTTGCCTGCTCTGAGCTGCTAGAAGTTTCTCCTGAATGAATTTTACTTTATCTAACGATTCTCTCAAAAGATCGGTACCCCCTGGTATCACCTCAAATGCATCAAACCAACCAATGGGAAACCTACATCTCCTCCCATACAGTGCCTCAAATGGGGCCATATCAATACTTGAGTGATAGCTATTATTGTATGAAAACTCTACTAAGGGTAAGAAGTTATCCCAATGGCCACCAAATTCTATTACACATGCACGAAGCATATCCTCCAACACCTGAATCGTTCGCTAAGACTGACCATCGGTCTGAGGGTGAAATGCAGTACTAAGATCCAACCTAGTACCTAATTCAGCATGCAATGTTCTCCAAAACTTAGAAGTAAATTGCGTACCTCTATCTGATATGATGGAAAGTGGAGCTCCATGCAATCGAACAATTTCTGAGATATAGAGTTTGGCTAACTTCTCTGCATTGTAAGTCACCTTGACCGGAATGAAGTGAATAGACTTAGTTAATCTGTCAACAATTACCCAAATAGAATCAAACTTACCCAATGTCTTTGGAAGACCAACCACAAAATCCATTTCAATTCTTTCCCATTTCCATTCAGGAATGGGCATTTTCTGAAGTGTTCCTCCGGGCCTCTGGTGTTCATACTTTACCTGCTGACAATTCGGGCATTGGGCAACAAAATCAACAATGTCACACTTCATCCTACTCCACCAAAAATGTTGCTTTAGGTCACGATACATCTTTGTTGCACCAGGATATATAGAATACCTTGAACTATGAGCCTCTGTAAGAATAGTGTGAATCAAATTTTCAACACGGGGCACACATACCCTTCCCTTAATTCTCAAAACGCCTTCCTCATCAATTATTGCCTCTTTAGCCTCTCCTCGTAATACCATATCTCGAATTTGGATCAGTTTCTCATCAGTAAACTGTTTTCCCTTAATCTTGTCAAGGAAAGAAGATCTTGCCTCCACACAAGCCAAAAATCCTCCCTTCTCTAGTACTTCCAGCGTGATAAAGTCATTAGCCAGAGTCTGAACCTCTCTAGCCAATGGAGTCTAGAAACCTGTAACTGGGCTAGACTTCCCATGCTCCCTGCTTTTCTACTTAACGCATCTGCCACAACATTAGCTTTTCCTGGGTGATACAAAATAGTAATATCATAGTCCTTCAGTAGTTCCATCCACCTCCTCTGCCTCAAATTAAAATCTTTCTGAGTAAAGATATACTGTAAACTACGATGATCTGTATAGACTTCACACTTAACCCCATATAGATAATGTCTCCATTGCTTTAATGCAAACACGACTGCAGCCAACTCCAAATCATGGGTCGGATAGTTACGTTCATGCACCTTTATTGCCTCGAAGCATAAGCATTACATTCCTCTCCTGCATTAGCACTACCCAAACCAGAATAAGATGCATCACAATAAACAATGAAATTCTTACCTTCCACTGGCAAGGTAAGAATTGGTGCAGTAGTCAACAAGGTCTTGAGGTTCTGGAAGCTTTCTTCACATTCGTCCGACCATACAAATGGAACATTCTGCTTAGTCAAATTTTTCAGTTGGGAAGCAACAGAAGAAAATCCCTTGACAAATCGACGGTAGTAGCTAGCAAAACCAACAAAGCTCCTTACCTCTATAACATTAGTAGGTCTTACCCAACTCTTCACTGCTTCAACCTTAGAAGGATCCACCATCACTCCATCCTTAGAAACCACGTGCCCCAAGAATGACACTGAATCTAGCCAAAACTCACACTTACAATTCTCAAATGCTCCTCATGTTCTTTCCTGCTCTTTGAGTATATCAGTATATCATCAATAAATACAATAACAAAGAGATCCATATATGGCTTAAAAATCCCGTTCATCAGGCTCATGAAAGCAGCAGGGGTATTTGTAAGCCCAAAAGACATTACTAAGAATTCATAATGCCCATACCTGGTTCGAAAAGCAGTCTTTGGCACATCTGTTGCCCATATTTTCAATTGATGATAACCAGATCTCTAATCAATTTTTAAGAAGGTACAAGCACCTTGTAACTGATCGAACAAATCATCAATGCGAGGAATAGGATATTTGTTCTTAATAGTAACCTTATTTAGTTGCCTGTAGTCTATGCACATCCGAAAACTTCCATCCTTCTTCTTCACAAATAAAACAGGAGCACCCCAAGGGGATGCACTTGGTCTAATAAAACCTTTACCTAACAACTCCTGAAGTTGGGCCTTTAACTCCCTTAACTTAGCTGGAGCCATTCTATAAGAGGGTATGGAAATGGGGCGAGTACCCGACTCCAAATCAATATCCCTATCCGGTGGCATACCAGGAAGGTCTGGGGGAAACACATCTAGAAACTCACGGACTATCGAGACAGACTCAATCGAAGGTACTTGAGAATTATCATCCCTGAGATATGCCAAGAAAGCTAAACAACCCTTACTAACCATTCTCTTAGCACGAAGGAAAGAGATAATATGAACTGGAGTGGAAATATAGTTACCCTCCCACACTAGCGGATCTGTCCCAGGCTTGGCCAATGTCACAGTTTTAGCATTACAATCTAAGATTTCAAAATTTGGAGAAAGCCAAGTCATACCCAGAATTACATCGAAATCAACCATCTCTAGAATAATAAAATATACATGAGTATTTCTCCCCACAAAAGTCACAAGACAAGACCTATACACCTTTTCAACTATCACAGACTCACCCACAGGATTAGAGACATGAATAGGCATGTCAAGCAAATCACAATATAAATCAAGACCAGTAGCAAATGAGGAAGATAAATATGAAAATGTGGATCCAGGATCAAATAATACAAAAGCCATGCAATCACAGACCAAAAGATTACCTGTGATAACAGCATCAGATGTCTCTGCTTCAGACCTCCCGGGGAAAGCATAACAATGGGCCCTATCACCTGTCTACCCGTTGCCCCTACCATGTTGCGCTGCAGTAGCTCCAGCTTGCCCGCCACCCCGGCTGATTTGGTGACCACCATTACCTTGGCCACCACGTCCTCCAGAATGGCGGCCTCTCCCATGACCACCTCTACCTCTAACTATTGGGGGTCTGTAACTCTGTTTTGGACAATATTTCCTAATATGTCCAGTCTCTCCACATCCATAACAATTTCTGGAGTCAAGCATAGGTCTCTGTGAGAATGATGAAGTCTGGGGATAACCTCCAAACTCAGAGAAATGCTGAGTGGTCTGCGATGGACCCCCAGCTACAGCCTGCAGTAAAGACTAAATAGGTCGGGCTGGGTAACCTCCTGAACCCTGCCCTCTGGAGTAAGAACCACTAAACTCACCTCCCTTACGGAACTTCTTAGATGTCGACGCCATGGTGAAGTCGTCTGGCTTCACTCCCTCCACCTCTATCACAAAATCAACCACTTCCTGAAAGGATTTTGCTGCAGCAGCTACCTGTAAGGCTGGGATCTGCAAATCTGACCTCAATCCTTTCAAAAAACGGCGAATCTGCTCTTGTGGACTGAAGCAAAGCTGGGTGGCATACATGGATAGTGCACGAAATTTAGCCTCATACGCAGTAACAGACATCCTGCCTTGCTCTAGGCTTAGGAACTCATCTCTCCTCTTGTCCCTCAAAGTCCGGGGTATATTCTTCTCCATAAATAAGCTAGAGAATGATGCCCAAGTCATAGGTGGTGCCTGTGCTGGTTGACACTCAACATACCACCGCCACCACATTTTGGCATTCCCCTGAAACTGATTGGTCACAAACTCAACACCGAATCGTTCTACTATGTCCATCTTATGTAGCAGCTCATGACAATCAACCAGAAAATCATAGGCATCCTCAGATTCAGCACCCTTGAAGACTGGAGGTTTCAACTTTAAGAATTTAGTGAAAATTTCATGCTGATCACTCGTAATTATAGACCCTGTAGTCAATCGAGGAAACGTGCCTACTTCCAATAAGGCATCCATGCGGGAAGCCACAGCAGTTGCATGTTGTACTCCCGGAACCTCAGGTGCTGGTGCAGAAAACACTGGAGGTGTATGGCCCTGATCAGATAACCCGCTAAGATAAGTAAGAACCTGATTAATCATCTCTGGGTAGGCTGGGGTGGTAATTACCCATCTTGAACCTGCTCATTTTCCCCTTCCTCACCCTCTATTACTACCTCATCAGTCGGTGGAGGAGTCACCGCCCTATTACTAGCTGGACCAGCTGTTTGTCCTCTACCTCTAGAGGGCGTCCTCCTGCGACCTCTACCACGACCTCTTGCCACAGCTCCTCTTCGAGCTACAGCCCCAATGGTTGGCTCAGACCACCCTGTCTTGCCGGTGTTTTTGTTGGCACAGTTGTTGCTCTAGTTCTAACCATCTGCGAAATAGAGTGAGGATGTCAGATACCAATTTGTATCACCTAGATACTAATTGGATCCAAGTAATAGCACGAAAGAAATAAAGAATGGAATTTTCCTAAAGTCCTATAGCCTCTCAAAGAAAAGTAAGAGCGTCCCCCTACCGTTCCTCAAGACTCTACTAGACTCGTTCTTGTGTGTTGAGACCAACGAACCTAACGCTCTGATACCAAGTTTGTCACGACCCAAAACGAGCCGCGAGTGGCACCCACACTTATCCTCCTAGGTGAGCGAACCAACAAATCTAAACCCCCAACATTCACAAGTATATCAATTATGAATAGTAAATAATAATAATGCGGAAGATCCAAAACTCATTAACGCAATCAATTAAATAAACTTCCAAAGTTTAATACTTATTATTCCCAAAATCTGGAAGTTATCACCCCAAGAACATCTACCCTCAAATTTCTAACTCTAAGAGTATTTAAGGAGCTAAAATAAGTAAAAAGATGGTCCATGTACGAACTTCAAGGACATCAAGACGTGAATGAGAGAATCCAGTCCGAGCTAGGAATAATAGCTCACCCTAAAATCTGATATGCTGGAGACTGGCTAGAGTTGAGGACGAGTCGAAGTCGATGGCACGCTCTCTGCACTCCACAAATAACAAAGAAGAAAATTACAAGTAGGGGTCAGTACAAGGTATGTGTGGCAGCGGAACCGGTACTTACCGGTTCCCGGTCCGGTCCGTCCCAGTTCGTCCCAGTCCGGTCCGGTACCGGTTAGTACCTGTTAGGACCCGAGTTTTCTGGTTCCGGGACAGAAACCGGGACGGAATTAGGTAATATCCGGATTTTACCGGTTTCGGTTTAATTTTTTTTAATAGAGCCGTTACTAGTCGTTGGGTAACGGCTAATGGGCCCCCCCAACGGCTAGTTGAAGAGAAATTCATCCAATAGGGCCCCTACCCCACCCTAACTTTTTAATACCCTAAAGTTTTAAAAATTACACGGTAACCCATTTTTTTAAGTATAAATACCCCTAAATTTCATTCTTTAAATCACCATATCATCTATTCACTCTACTCTCTCAACTCTCTACTCTCTATCTCTAATCTCTAATTCTATAATATATAACATCTTAAATTTCGGTGTTGCCTTACTTGGTCTTTGGAATTACATTTGGAGCTTCAAAATTCAATTTTCAACTTTCCACGTTCGGCTTTCGGCGGTCATAAACGTCTACTTTTTTTAAGTAGACGTTCGGTACATTCGTTCTAACTTTTATTTTACGTTTCATTTATATTTAAATAATTTTTTATTTATTTGTGATTTATTATTTGCATAATTGCATATCATTTTTCTTATTATATTTAATCTCACGTTTAATTTTTTAATATGGATTTCGGAAAAAATATTGTTCAAAAAGGATTTCCAAAACTAGTACCGATGGTTCGAGATATATTAGCAATGCAAGTGTCGTCGGTAGCTTCGGAAGGCGTCTTTAGTGCAGCAAGGTTTCAACTTGGAGAACATAGGCATTCACTAGCAGCCGACAGCTTGGAGATATCGGTATTATTTCGAGATTTGATTAATGCCGAGAGAAGAAATTTGGGTGGTGAACCACTATCGACCAAATTTCAAGATGACGTTGATGAAGTAATGCAGGATTATAGTGACGACGGGATTGAAGCAATGGAAGATCTTTCTATTCAACCTATTCCCGAACATGTTACGAAAGAAATGTTGAATGATTTACGAAGGGATTTATATGGTGGCACCAACTATTAATTCAAACAAATATTTTTGTAAGTAATTGTAATATCAAATATATATTAATAAAAATATAGGCTATTCGCCTTAATTTGTTTTTTTAATATTGTTGTATTAAATTAAATTTTTGATATAGTCAATTTTAAATTTTATAACTTTAAAGTTTAAATTCAAAAATTTCAAACTTTAACAGTTTGAAATTTAAATTTTATAACTTTAAAATTTGAATTTAAAATTTTCAAACTTTAAAAGTTTGAATTTAAAGTTTGAAATTTAAATTTGAAACATTAAAATTTAGAAAATTCAAATTAAAACTTTAAAGTTTATAACTTTAAAGTTTGAAATTTAAATTTAACTTTAAAATTTGAATTTAAAATTTTCAAACTAGTTTGAATTTAAAGTTTGAAAATTTAAATATATAACTTTAAAGTTTGAAATTTAAATTTTTAAATTGCTTAATTATTATAATAAAAATTAGATTCAATTAATTTTTTTTTTTAAAATCCGGTTCGTCCCGGATACCGGTCCGGTCCGGTCTAGTATAGTACTGGTTTACTACCGGACCGGGATGGAACAATAATTATTTTACCGGTTTCCCGGACCGGTCCGGTTCCGGTTCCGGAACTATACCGGTACACACAGTACCGGTTCCGTACCGGTTCCGGTAATTACCGGTCCAGTTTTGTCGGTTCCGGTACCACTGCCACACATAGTACAAGGAACACGTACTGAGTAGGTATCATCGGTCAACTCAAATAGAAAGCAATATATACTGAATAATAATATAAAATCAACCACAATACTTAACAGGTGGCAATCAACAAGTACAAGAACCATTGGCAACAACACCAAGCACACCTATGAGGACTCAAGCCTCCACTCCATACTCATTTAGGAAATAGGTTCTTCGAATTTGAGTATATTAACATAATTCAAGATTACTTCTCTTTATTATTATCGTGTCGGAACGTGACACTCCGATCCCATATACCGTGTCGGAACGTGACACTCCGATCCTCTAATACTACCGTGTCGGAACGTGACACTCCGATCCTCTAATATTACCGTGTCGGAACGTGACACTCCGATCCATTTATCTCATTATTTTTATTCCGTGAAGCCTTCTTTATGTCAAGGCGTCATCTAATAGAGAGGATTTAAGATTGAAGATTCAACAGTCTCATCATTCTAACCCACCACAATTACACAATCAAAACATACAAACACACAATCAAGAACATAGAAGACTTTACAATACCACCCAATACATATCGATCGCTATTTAGAGTTTATCTATCACATAGAAATAAATCATAACCTACCTCCACCGAAAAATCGTGATCAAGCAAGCTACTTCCCCAATGCCTTTGTTGTCCTCTTCGTTCTCTCGGTCTCGCTCGTTCTCCCTTTCTGTTCTTTTTCATTTTTCTTCTCCAGATTCTTTTTCTTTTACCCTAACTATCATATAATCCATTATGATAAAAGTAACCCACTATTTATTTCCCTATTATCTTCCTTAACCCCTAAGTAAATAAATTATTAAACTTACCCCACTAATTTCATAATTATAATCATGATTAGTCCAAAACACACCTTTAAAACTTTTAGCGGAAATCTGACCAAGTCGGGGTTACGCAGCTTGTGACGGTCCGTCGTATCTATGACGGTCCGTCCTGCAGGTCCGTCACAAAGTTCAGAGAGTTAAATTCAATAGTGAGGTTACGCAACTTGTGACGGTCCGTCGTATCTATGACGGTTCGTCCTGCAGTTCCGCCGTGAAGTTCAGAGAGTCGATCCTAGTACCCAGATTTCAGAGTTGAAGTGTTTTGGAACGGAGACGTTCGATGGACCGTTGTACCTATGACGGTTCGTCCTAACTGTCATCGCGGGTACTGAGGAGAGCAGTAGAAGAAATTACACTAGTATGGGACGACGGAGTCCATCACGGTCCGTCGTGACCATGACAGTCCGACGCGTGATCCGTCGACCCTGTCAGTTTTTATAAAAAATGATTCTACTGCTCGAACCGACTAAACAGGTTGTTACAACTTAAGAGTGATTTTGTTTAGAATCTAACACGAGAGTGATTTTGTTTAGAATTTAACTTGAAATTATGTTGTCCTTGACACAAGGTAAGCTGCAAATTCAATAATATAATATTGTAGTAGAAAATAACTTATTGACAAAATTTACAAGATGCATTGACTATATATATACTAGGGTCTACATACGTGTGTTGCACATGTGTCTCATACAAATAGTATAAATGATATGAATCATAGTAAGTATACAATTAAGATACGACACTCGAGGCTACCCCCTAGATGTAACACGGACCTAGGATCACAAGCGATTCCAAGCTTACCCTGAGCCTGGCATATCACAAGTGCACTGAAAATATAAGTAAGTAAGCGGAAGCCTAACTGTAAAATGAGTCAAATTTTAAAGGACTTCAAATGAAAATATAAACATCTAGGGAAAACCCCCATAAAATAACTCAACATTGACTCTATGTTTGAAAGTATATTCTAAGGTCAAGTTCCTGAACATCCAAAAAAAAAAATACGTGCTTTCCAAATCAAATATGAAAATCTACAAATCAAAATAATTTGAAAGGAAGATCAATTCAATAAAGATGTTGTAAGAAATTGAAAAAAGAATGAGCATTTCGAATAATATCATACAATGATTAAAGAATGTTGCTATGATACAATATCGAAATGCGGAAAATGAAGGGAACCCTAAACCTAAGAGAAAGAAAGTAAAGGATAAAAAGCTAGACACAAGATGGACTATTGGCAACAATGACTATGTCAAAATAAAACCTCCTATTAAGAATACCAACAAGCACTTAAATTACAGAGCCACCTTCAGGAGCTTTGATCCTTAGGTAAGCAATCCCGTCAACATTTTCTAGCAACTATGGACTTAGCCTTAACTCTGCTAAAGAATACACTCAATTCATGAGAACTCATCATATCAAATAATCTACCTAATTAACATGGACTAACAGTCTAGTATTTATACTCAGTCAATTAGACTAATACTAGTTTAATAATAGTTATCACAAAAATACTCTTAATAAATAAAGGGTCAGCTTAGTCTTCTTAGTCAAGATTCTTTTAGTTTAAGAATAACTATGTTGCATTGTGGTCTTTCATTGATTAAATTTTTTTCCTTCCACTTTAGCATGTTCTCAAGTCTTCGTTTCAAATTCCTTCCAAACATCAAAAGTATTGACTTTGATGTAAAAATCCTTTTAACTCTTTATCATGGCTTGGTGTGCATGCATCATGCTATGTGCAATTTACTTCAATATTTATAGCACAAAAATATTATTAAGTCATTAAGGCAATAAATATTTATAAAAATGGCAAAAAATATAAAAATATTATATTATGATTGATTGTAATGTAACTTTTCACTTAGGATCTTTCCACTTGTAATATGACTAGTCTTGGTTATGTGTGTGCACATATGTTCCTATTAATTATATCTTAATGCAAGTTCTAAAGATAATGAATCTTATATTTTAATATACTTATATTTATAGAGTTGAAATATACATTAAGGTAGTTTTAATACTATCTATAATAGTTACTGTATCTTAAACATATATGCATGTTATTTTATGGTGTAAGATAATACAATATTTCTTTAAAATGTGTTTTTTTTTTGTAGTAGATTGGAGAATAATAAGTTACATGTAAATGCTTCCTTGTCCACTTGCATTTGTTCATTTTGAAAGGCCCTACACCCATGGCTATTTGCTCCCCAATTACAATTAATTAGTCTATCACCATAAGCTCGAAAAGTCAAACCCTAACCAGTCAATGAAGTTGCTCTTTCAGGTAATCTTCCTATGGCAGTCCGTGCTTTATTTTGCTTGTCATACTTGCTTAATGATGATATAATATATATGATTTCGTATAATATAGACTTCAAACACATACCATAGTGGGTTCATAATTTGTGTGTAAATTATATATTTTAAACTTTGGTTAGTAGGTAACAAATTTTAACTTATAGGATGAGGATCAAGATAAGATGATAGAACAAAATCCCTCGACAATTCTTCAGTTAATTATTTTCCTTCATCATGAGAGAAAAAATTGGGCAATGGAGGAGAACTGGTGGGAATGATATTTGTTGGACAAGCTTAAGATCAAAATAATTTCTTACAAAATCTATAAAGCACTAAAGCAAAGACGTAGCCATGAAGAAAAGTCTAAAATTGTGTGTGTATATATATAATTCATTTACATAACACCAATGAGCATTAAGATGAATGTGATTTATCCACTCTTATGTAGAAGTCTCGGGTTTGAATCCCAAGAATGGGTAACCTCTAATCAAGAGTTCTTTCCCATCATAGACTGTATACGCAAAGACAATCTAATTAATTGGCTTTGTATAATCATATATACAAATAAATGAGTCCTGATTGGATGTAATCCCCATGTTTTTATAAAATATTTCTGGTATGAGCTCTAATACTTTGACTATAAACTTCAATTCCAAGTCTATATATCGATCGTCATCTCCTTGAACATTTAAAAAATGAAGGGATTATCTAGTTTTATTAAAGACATTGTGAAATCAACTAGGTCCAATTCCTTATTTCTTTATTCTTAACTTCTTGAATGTGATTCTTCAATTATAGAATGGAAAATAGCATGACCATTTGCTCTTGAAGCAAATTGAGAGTGACCTTGTTTAGAATCTAACTTTAAATGTGTCGTCCTTGACACAAAGTAACCTGCAAATTAAATAATATAATATTGTGTGTGTGTGTGTGTGTCAGGGTGAGTGTGTGCGCACGTGCGCGTGCGTGTGCATGTGTGTGTGTTTGTTGTGTGTGTGTGTTTGTTGTGTGTGTGTGTGTGTGTGTGTGTGTTTGTTGTGTGTGCGTGTGTGTGAGAGAGAGAGATAGAGAGAGAGAGAGAGAAAGAGAAATAGAGATTTATCCACTCTTATATGGAAGTCTTGTGTTTGAACCCTAAGAATGAGTAACCTCTTATCAAAAGTTCTCCCCCAATCACTAGACTATATGCAAGATATATATATATATATATATAGATAATATATCTATATATATATATATATTATAATATAATATATATTATATATATATATATATATTATATATTATATATATATATATATATATATATATATATATATATATATCAAATGGGTCCTAATTGGATGTAATCTCTAATTTTTCATTCAAATATCTCTGATTTGAGCTCGAGAAAAGAGAAACACTATGATCAATATTGCTTTAAGGAAGGTGATTTGCTAATTAAACAAAAATGAATCCCCACCCTGAAAAGGAATTTTATAAATAATTTGGCCGGGAGCACTTTCCAATGTTTAGGAAGTTTTAATTAAAGTAGGAATTCAAAGTTCTTTTTCTTCCTATAAGGAAAGTGAATTATCGATCAGACGAATAAATTGCCTCCCTGCATTAATGGAGAAACATTCTTGTCGGAAGTGATTTCTATGCTTTCAAGTAAAGTAACACCAATAAATTTATTTGGTAAGAATTTCTTATTTCTTTACAACATATATTTTATGTTGTAAATATCAATTTATGAATTTTTAAAATTTATTGATTGTGTAAAAGATGAAATGAATATATTATCGTTTAGATTAAACGTGCAACGCACGTTCCTATAAAGTAGTGTATTTATATATGTAAAGGATGGACAATACCATGTAGTTAATAATTTTTTTTAGATTATCATAATACGGTCATTCATGCGATAAAAAGAAGTTATACCATAAAACAAACTAAAACTTGTCATTATCACATTTTATGACACTTGTAATTACTAAAGTGGAGGTTTTAGGAAAAACGATAATAGTGTGAACTCATAATGTATTATTAGTTGTTAAAGAGGAAAATACAATTAATTGTTCATTTGTCGATTAGTTAAATAAATTAAAATGTAAATTCATTCACTTAACTAGTTTTTGGTTAAATAAATTAAATGCAAATTCATTCACTTAACTAGTTTTTGGACACGTGTTTCGCACGTGTTCCATATAAATTTTCATCAATATGTTAAAATGACTAAATTTCTATGAAAACATTTATAGAATAAGTAATAAACTGTAACAACGATGACTAAATATTTAATAATATGACAAAAAACACCAAATGAAGGGTGTATTTTGATGTTTCATCTAATGCTTTTTAAGTGATAAACTGTAACTTTAGAGTTTTTGTTTATAGTTAGTAAGCTTTTAATGATGTCACAATGGCTAATTTAAGCCCAAATTAATGAGAGTATAGACTTATGATAATAAAACATTCAAAGAAAATTAAATCAAGAAGTTTAATTGAAAAAAGATAGACACTCAAAACAAAAAGAGAAGAAAAGATATAGTCTGTACATCTTTCTTAAGTTTATAATTAATCATATATTATTATAAGTATGAAGCTCTAAAGTGTAAAGTTGAATTACTATTTGTCCCTATACTAAATTAAAAAGTAATAAAATACTTTATCAAATATAAATTAAATACCTAATTATATAGTAATATTTGAATTACATAATAGAGGAGCAAAATGAGAAGTTCAGCAGTCTACCCTATTACTATGTGTGAAACAATGAAAGAGGATGATACTAATAAGTTTCAATAATATAGAAGTTGAAAAGTATTTTGCTAATATGAGAAGTTCAAGGATCAAATTATGTAATTGAGGAATATCAAAGTGTTTTTATAATCAACAAATCTTCAAGACTACACTATATACCATACTCAATATTAGTCATTAAGCATAAGCTTCCATTGTTAGTGGGTACAAAAGTGTTCTAATTTTCAGGTACAATCTTATTAAGTCTAGATTTTTCCCGTTTGATTTGCTAACATCATTTGAATGATAACTTTCTAATTTTTTTAATAGGTAAAATAAATAGTTTGAAAGGTATAATCACACATCAAAAATTGAGTGTTGTACACATATGTTTTGATGTTGAATGATGATTAACTCTCTTTGAAACTCTCTAAGCATAGTTTCCCGCAGAAAAGAAACCATGATATAAACTTTAAACAATTAATAATAAATTGAAATTGAAACTGTTTGCTAGCAAAATATATCACATTTTCTTCAACAAATGTAGCAACTCCAAGTCTTTTCTAGCAGTGATGGATAGTAGTTGTAAGCCTATAAATGTAAGTCTGGGTATATCTGAAAGTTTTTAAGAAAGTAGTTACCTTTGTAACGACACACATTAAGGATGCAAGAAGACTTTAAGTAACGTCGCATTTTCCCTTTTTAATTCTTTAACTTAATGTGTCTTTCTTGGAATATTTTACAATTATTGATATCTAATCACCTTTTGATTGATCAATTTCATGAATTTTTAGTTGTTGATGACTGTCTTTACATTTAATTGCTTATAAATGGGTAAGCTTTGGAAACTTATCTAATGTGCAGTAGATCAAAAATATTGAGAAAACACTCGAAAAAAACATCATGTTCTCCTAATAGTTTATAATATACTTTTTCATTTACTTTTTTATTGATTTCTATTTGGGATATACGTGCAACGCACGTGCCCGAAGACTAGTAATTATTATAAGTGGAAAAATTCAACACTCAAAGTTGATTACCCATTTTACCCTTATATTAAAATATTAGAACAAATGTAATAAAATATAATTAATATTTAATAAATAACTCATCTAAATCATGCCTGAATCAAATTCACATTAATAATTAATATTCTATTTTATTGTAAAAATCAAGAGTATTCAAAGAGTTTTTTCTCTAAATAAATTTGATACGGACTAACATCGTCGAACTAATTTAATGCAAATTAATTTTACCTATTCAAAAGTTATACTAGCTACTGTTGTAAAATACGTAACATGGTCTTCATGTAAGTGATAAGAGGAGGATGAGATATTATCAAGCAAAAAAAGAATCTTGCTTATCATTTTGTATAGCAGTAATTTCCTTTTGTTTTATCAACTCCTCCTTGTCAAGCTTAAGTATTTTGTACATCCTTTTTTTAATATTTTGATCGATATACTTTCTCATGATTTTGTTTTTCTATTGGAATATATTGTGTCATATATGAAAATTAGTGATATGCAATTCATGTTCTACTATATTTCTTAATTATTGATGAAATTCATAATGAAAGATTAATCAGTTAATTTGATATGCGACTATCAATAGAATGTTTTACTTTAGTTTAAATATATTTTCGTTATTATTATTTATTAGTAGTGAGAGGAATAACTAAATGAGAAAAATCACATATCTTTTTAAATGTATTTTTGTTTGACTTTTCATTTATATTGTATAACTATTGATCTTATTAGTCTATTATTTATTTGTGGAAACATTCATTCTTCAAATTGACCATATATGAGTCCGGAGCCTAAAAGGTGAAAAATGTTAACAAAAATTTCAAAACGGTATGTGAAATTTCTTTTTAGCCAAAACGGAAAAATCGCTCACGAAGTAGCGATTTTGTCCGCGGAAAAAGCAAAATCGCTGCTATAGCAGCAATTTGTTAAATTTGAATTTTTAATCTTTTTCATATGTCGTTGCCTCAGCAGCGACTTATGTTTTTTGACATAATAAATGTGAGTTTGATTCGTATAATTAATCCTCTTATCAAATTTAACAAATCGTTGCGATAGTAGCATTTTTTTTTGGCAGACAAAATCACTACTTTGTCAGCGATTTTACCGTTTTGGTTTTAAAAAATTTCATATGTCGTTTTGAAATTTTTGTTAACATTTTTCACCCTTTAGGCTCCGGACTCGACCATATATCTAGAATAAGTCATTTTGAAAAGTTTGTGTTGCTCCATTTGTATTAATTATTTAAAGAGAAATTTTATGGTAAAAGAGTATTATTCTTTTCTCTTCATAAATTATATGTACAATATTTCTCTAAGGTTAAAAAGAAGATGTATATGTGATACAATAATAAAAACAATTAACATAATAATTATGATGATGGTTGCAAGTATATCAAGTGTTTATATCATTTACATATGTACCAAATTGATGATGTCTTTTAGAACTTATAAATTCTATTCATCAAACTTCCATTTATTGTGATGAGAAACTATTTATTGTTGACGTAAAATTTTAATTATGACTGAAAATTGTTAACTCTGGTTTCCAGTTTATTGGCTGGACTCATAAATAGTTAAGTAGTAATTGTCCAAATCGGAATGTCCACTTTTGTCTTAAAGATATTCTTTATATAAGAGAATGTGATATTCTTCTGCCTAATTATTAAATATTAATTATTACTCATACCCATAATTTTTTAAAATTGAAAGTTGAACATGAGGATTTTCTCCACTATATGTTAAAACACTTTCAAAATTAAAATTTCAATATGCTTTTTAAGAACCAATTTACAAATATTTATGTTATGTGCATAAGTCAACATGAGAAGAAAAGAGAATAAGAAACTACAAATGAAGGATAAAAAAATTCTCAAGTATTCAATATATATTTTTTTATTATTTAGTGAACAAAATATAAATGGTAAAACTACTATTACTAATTTCAGCATTTCCTATTTTACTACTCAATTTTTTAATATATAGAAATTTAACAATAAGGAACAAACGTACTATAACAGGAAATCTCCCAAGTAAAAAGTTGAATTACCATTTTGTGTCCCTATGCTAAATTAAACTTCTATAATTTCATATACATATATTTAATCTTCTTTCTCATTTCAAAATCTTGACCTTTTAAATTTCTCACACAAATATTTTAAAAATACAAATGAGTAATTATTCCTTAAAGACAAGAAATTAAAGTTAAAATTCATCTCTATCTTTTTTTTATATTTTAATAGTATTTGACCGTTCAATTTTCCATGTGTCTTTTCATGTTCCTAATTTTGTTTCTATAATTTAATATTTAACTTTGTCAAGAAAAAACTTTTATTTACTATTCCTACAATTCTTGTGAGTAAGAACTCAAAATTTATTTTACTCATTAAATTTTCTTTCTTTCTTTCTTCTTAAACTTCTTTTACATTATTCTTCATACTTTATATATAAAAAATTTCTTCTTTGTTGTATTGTTATACTAGTTTAATTTTCTTAATGATATTTATTCTAATCAATCTTTTTACATTCGTTAAATACTCTATAAAGTGTATCATAAGGTGGGTTTATCCATTATTTCATTTGCCTTCTTTGATAAATTTCTCCTCCAAAAAGAGTCTACTTCAGGTAAATCTTTTCCAATATATTGATTAGCTAAAAATATTGACCACACTTTTTGTATTATTGGTAAACTAGCAACATATTCACTTCTTTTAGTATAATATCTATTTATTAAAAGTTTCTGTTGCAATAAAACTTCAATTCAGATATAAGTTAATCTATAAATGCCTTTGCATATTTTAACTTTGAAATGTAGACATGGACAATTGTTGGAGCACACAGGTTCATAGTTGATTGTGTGTTCATGTAGTTTAAAATGATAAGAAATACACATGCGTTGCACGTGTTCGGGAACTAGTAATAAAATAGATGGGAAAATTAATACAAAATTATTATAGAATTTTCTGAATTCTTATGAACTCCTTTTCTGATATCCAACCATTTACTTTAACTAAAGAATAAAAATGCTAACCTTGGATAAGGATTTCATGAAACAAAAAAGATCACGACATAAAAATGAAGGAATATCGAAAGTTATCGTAAAGTTTTAGACTAAGAGCCTGTTTGGCTCAGCTTAAAAGCTGGTCAAACTGACTTAAAAGCTGATTTTTTTTACTTATTTGACTGTTTGGCAATACTCAAAACAGCTTTTTTTAAGTTAAAAAAAACTTATTTTTAAGCCAAAAGTTAAAGCTGGGGTAGGGGTGCTTTTTTTTTTTTAGCTTATAAGTTGTTTTAAGTTGACCACATTTTATGTGTTTTTCCCTTAATATTTTTATACAATCTCCAATTACCATATAACCCTAACATCTCTTTCTTCTATTTTTCCCTTTTCCCCACGTTGACATAACAACTTCAGCACTTTTATCCAACCGCATAACTGCTTATTTTAAAAATAAGTTTCAGCACTTTCAAAAATACTTTTTTAAAGCTGCTTTTATTAAGCCATCCAAACGGGCCCTAAATATTTGTAGGTTATGAATATCATAAAAATATGTATTTTCATATGCCTTTTGTGCAAACTTCAACCAAATAAGTTGATTTTGTTTGTACATTTGCCCGACTCTCTTTCTATTGTTGTCAAACATTTTTCAGTTGTGGTACTCCTCTAATTTTATCTGTAGTTGTTCACTCTCCATTTTATTTGATGGTTCTGTTTGATATAAGTTATGAAGGAATATTGATTGTATTGAAGTGTTAACCTAATAAGGGAATACATGAGAGATATATATAGGAGATATAGGAAGGAGTACTAATCCTAATAGGACTAGGATTAAGGAGTACTAATCCTAATAGGACTAGGATTAGTACACAGTAAATACTAATATTATTTAATACTATTTGTTATTATCCCCCCTCAAGCTGAGCTGAGCGGAAGTGAACGGAAGCTTAGAACTGAGGTAATCGTGCTGTCGGCTCGGGAGAGGCTTGGTGAGAATATCAGCCGGTTGTTCTTCAGTGGGTACATACTGCACAGTCATGGTGCCGGCCTGAACTTCATCGCGAACAAAGAGACAATCGGTATCAACATGCTTCACTCTGGTGTGTAGGACGGAATTCTTGGCCACACAGATGGTTGATTTGTTGTCACAATAGAGAGCAGGAACAGTGTGAGTGGCGCGGAGTTCACAAAGAATATATGTGACCCACATGGTCTCAGCAGCAAGAAGAGCAAGGGCGCGGTATTCAGCTTCAGTCGAGGACCGAGAGACCTTGGGTTGTTTTTTTTGTACACCAGGAGATCAGATTCGGCCCCAAAAAAACGAGAATGATTGGTTGGTTGTGAGTGTGGGTGGTGGTTGCGGGTGTATTGTGAGTGACGGTCGAAGGGGTGATGAGGGGTGGTTGGGTAGTGGGTGGAGGTGTGGGGGAAGGTGGTGAGGGACCCTGTTGAGTATTGTTGGAAAAGGGGAAGGACGCCAATGAATGATGTATTTGGGGAGGATGGAAATAGATCGTAGGGAAACTCATTTACGACAAATTTGACATGACGAGATATATAGACTTATGAGTTTTGTGGGTCAAGACAGCGATAACCCTTGAGGTAGGTAGGATGATAGCCCAAAAAAATACAAGGACGGGATCGGGGTTGTAATTTTTGAGTAATATGAGGGCGTAGCCAAGGGTAGGCAAGACACTCAAAGACGCGGAGGTTGGTATAATTGGGAAGTTCTTGCTAAAGGAGTTGATAGGGTGATTTGTTGGAGAGTGTGATTGGGCATTCTGTTAATGAGGTAGTTTGCGGTGGCTAGAGCTTCTACCAAAAAGAGACAGGGAGATGAGATTGATGTAGAAGAGTAACCACCGTTTCAATGAGATGGCAATGCTTACGCTCAGCCACCCCATTCTGTTCGGGAGTGTATCGACATGAGGTTTGATGTATAATTCCCAGGGATTGCAGAAACTGGCCAAAGATGTTATTGACATATTCCTTTCCATTGTCACTTCGAAAAAGTTTAACATAAGAATTGAATTATGTTTTGACCATTTTTTCAAAAGTGACAAAGGTGGTGTATGCCTGTGATTGTGTTAGTGGGTACAACCAAGTGTATTTTGTAAAATCATCCACAAAAAAATATTAATAGCGAAAACTAGTACATGAAGGAACAACAGTAGGACCCCATAGGTCAGAATGAATAAGTTGAAAAGGTGCAGTTGTACGCTTCTCAGATAAAGTAAGGTAGGTAATTTATGAGATTTAGGCAATTGAACAGGAGTCACAATTGTTTACATGAATGGAAGAAAAACCTAATTGAGGACATTAAAGAATTTATTATTTGAGTAGACGGGTGACCCAGACGACTGTGCCACAACAGACTGTGACCATCAGCCGAAAGAGCCACCGGAGCCACAGGAAAGCTTTCTGAAACTGGGTGGGCAGACGAACTTGTGCCAGGAAGAACGTACAGACCATGCTCACAGGGGCCCTGAAAAATCACCCTCTTGGTAGTATTGTCTAGGATTTGAAAATCATTATAGGTGAACAAGAGTGAGCAATTATTGTCTTTTGTGA
>JAKWIY010001325.1:0-21793 GCA_027704805.1 Solanum corneliomulleri | reverse complement strand
CCCGATAAACTGGAAAATGTTGCATGACTAGGCGTAGTAACTGATAATTGTGTGGCTCTAAACATGAAATAGAGTTACACCATTGCATTACCCTAAATCTTCAAGTCAAACTAGGTGTCTGATATCTGGTATAGTGAAGAGATGTTAAGTGAGTGTGAGGAAAGTTGAATAGTCCACTATTGGTACTGAGCTAGAACTTGCCTGGTTAGTCCTGCTAAAAGTAAGCTGTAACGAACAATTAGGAAAGGATCATAGGCCCTTTTTCAAAATAGCCCATTTTTAGCCTAAATAAAAGAAACCAAATGAAAGTTATCCTTCTTTGATCCAAATAATTTGAGCTTAAAATTAGACCTTTCTTTTTCACCCCAACTGATCTTTTCTGGGAACAATATGTTGGCCCTGGTCCCTCCTTGGACATGTGCACCTCAGCTTATGCCAAAAGCATAAGTTGAGGGTGGCTAATGTATAAACAACCTTCGTTATGGCCCTGACCCGATTTTGGGTATTGTGTACCTTGACTCATGGCAAAGCCATGAGTTGAGGGTGGCTGTTTTGAGGAATGCTCTGGAAAGTGGGGTTGAAAGAACAAAGAGAGAGAAAGAACAAAAGTAAAGTGACTCAAGAACTCGTTAAAAAAAAAATATTCAAGAATTACAAACAAGAAAAGAAAAGAGTCACTTACACAAATGAAGAAAGAAGGGAAACAGCAAGGTGAAAGAATAGGAGAAACTGGGCGAGATAAAGTGATATAGAGTGGAAGGTTTAGCCGATATGTCAAGGAGGGCAAAAAGTCACTAAAGTATACCTAAATATACCCTACCTGACTCTGAGCCTACGTTACAAGCTAAAAAAGTCCTATCGTGATCCTAAGGGTTGTAGAGCGAACTTAAGGCAGTGAAAATAAGGGCAAGCTTATGGCAATAGGTATGAATAAGTGTGACTTTGTTCTGAGAGCGAGTGTTGAAATGTAATCCTTATACTCAAACTGAAATCATTGTGTGAAAAATGAGGATTTTGTTCTAAAGTGAGGACACTAGTTGCAATACCGGAATTGTTAGCACCTCGGTGAGAAATTGAAGAGGATAGGTGCTAGTGCATGGTGAGTCTGTGTCATGTTCGAATCCTACAAAAGTCAAGCCTAATAGTGATAGCATGCATAGATTTGATGGGATTAGTCGGGATTGATAGCCAAATGATTGCAAAGGATAAAACATGAATACTATTGTACAAAGATTGTGTAGTGAGTCATAGTGCGTTGCTTGAGGACAAACAACGAATTTAAGTTGAGGGTGTTGATATACCGTGGTTTCACGGTATAATTAATACTTTTTTCCTTAAGTTTAGTGTGTCCGAAAGCCTTTTTGTGCTAATTTTGATATAAGTTTTTCTTTGTTTTGCAGGAAATCTGTCTAAAGCTGAATGCGGAGATTTTGAGCGAAAAATGCAGAAGAGACCACCTACGGAGCTTATGACGGTCCGTCGTGCTTGTGACGGTCCGTAGGTGGCAGCGTAGAGAAGCTGCTGAAGGAAGATGGGGAAGTCTGACCAAGTGTGGGATTACGAAGCTTGTGACGGTCCGTCATGGATATGACGGTCCGTCCTGCAGGTTCGTCGCGAAGATCAGAGAAGTGATCCCAGTACCCAGATTCCAAGAGTTGAAGTATTTTGCAACGAAGACCCTCGACGGACCGTCGTGCCTATGACGGTCCGTCACACTTGCCGTCGAGGGGAATGAAGAAAGCAGCAGAAGAATTGCACCAAGTATGGGGCGACGGAACCCACGACGGTCCGTCATGACCACGACGGTCCGTCGCGTGGTCCGTCGACTCAGCCGCGTTTTGGCAGATTTCCAGTAATTAGAATCCTTGTTTAATTAGGTTTTTATTTTTTATAAATAGTTCGAAAAACCTCGTTTTTGAGGTTAGACTCTTTGATTATCAAATTCCATATAGTTAGACTCTTTGATTATCAAATTCCATATAGTTAGACTCTTGGAGATTAGAAATCATATTATTAGACTTTGTTTTTGAGTGTTTGATTGTTGGAGATTCTTACAAGTAACTTTTGGTGATTATTCAAGCAAATTTTCGGACTTTATTCTTTCTCATTAAAGTAAGTACATGAATTCTTGTTTAACATATTTGAATATTGTGTTTATGGCTATGAGGAACTAAACTCCATAACTAGGGTTGTGGGAACCATAGGCTAATAATGAGATAAACCCTAGCTAAAATAACAATTCTAGAATAGTGTCTTGCATGTATTAATAATTCTTTCGCTTAGAAGTCTTTTTAACGGATGATCAACGTTAGAACTCGCCTTAATGCTACTTGCCGGACCAAGGAGGTAGATAATAGGAAAAGAATTATTAACATAGATTTAGTGTGTACTATATAATAGGCTAGTATTGATTGGTACGAGGTAATAACCTAGTCAAATATCGAGTACGATGCTTAATATGAGGTAAAGATAAGGGTTAGGAAAGCAACACACGTAGCCGGACCAAGGTACAGAGTGAGATTTTCTAGATGCCGGACCAAGGATTTAGAAATACATAACTTATCACTTTGCATGCAAGATACTAGGAAAGAATTGTTATAGTTAGAAGTATCAAGTTACGAACCTGTGGGGAACACGTAAGCCCTAGTTAATTTAATTCATTGATTAAAACCCAAAATTAAAAGCTGTCAAGTGTCTCTTTCAATTACATTAGTTATTTTTACTCATTAGGTAATACAAACTCCCCTTTTATGCTTTTACTTTCTAAGGAAGTCATCAACCGAACAATAGTAATAACAAGTTAAAGTTAAGTCTAGACTATTTTCCTCGTGGGAACGATCCCAACCTTACTAGTTGGGTTATTTACTTGACGCGACCGCTTTACTTCTCATTTGAGAAGTAAGTTTGAGCGTATCAGAGGGCAGGACAAATAAATTGATTATTTCAACAAAAAATAAATTGTAATTTGAAGTTGAAAGAGAGTTTTGAAAAATGTTTTCCTTAAAATTTGAGAGGAAGAAATTTTTCTTAAATTAGAAAACAATGAGTTGATTTAGAAAATATTTAATCCAACCAAACATAAAAAAATTAAAAAATATTTTTTGAAAAATATTTTCCTTGGTACCAAACACACCATTAGTCAGAACAAAAAACCTAAAAATAGTGTGGAGTCACGTTTTCAACTATAATTATTATATGAGTATATATATATGATATAAAGTAATAAGTTGATTTTTATCCTTTGAAGATAATGTACTTGTTCTGTTTCAATTTATTTGCCGTATTTTTTCTCTACAGTTCATGTTTTAAGAAGAGTGTCTTTGCTCTTCTTTTTTTTAGTCAATTTTTAATTTCTGTTTTTCATGTGACACATTTAAAATTGACATAATACATTTATTGGATCCTAAACTTGGCTTTAAATTTTAATTTTGACCTCCAACTTTCGTAATGCACAAACAGACACTTTAACTATCTAACTTTTAAATAAATAAATACATGAGTTCTACATGGCACAATACACGTAGGACACCACGTAGGACAAAAAATGATATGTAGGATGACATGTAGGATATATGTGTCTATTTGTTCAACTTTAATACAAGTTTAAGTGTCTATTTGTACACATCTTAAGTTAAGGACATAAATGACATTTTGATACATTCTACTTATCTTAACTTTAATTAAGGCTATTATAATATTCAAAAGTTCTTTTACTTTTTTCTTAAATTATATATCATATTAAACTAGACAAATAAAATATAAATTGAACAAGACGAATAGCATAGAAGTGTAACTCATGAGAAGAGCCTTTCAAATGATATATAGGTAGACAAAGAAAAAGTCAAATACAAAAGCTAGCAATAACGCGGAATATTAATTTTGCAATTGGCAGCCAATAGTGACCAAAAAAACACTTCGATTTGCCTATAAATATTTGAGTAGCATATTTCTTCTTCTATCACCTTTAACATATATTGTTACTTCTTGGCATCATACATTATACACACTTTCCAAATGATGACTACTTTAAACAATTCTTTTGTTGCTATATTTTCTCTTCTCTTACTCTCTAGCATGCAATGTCATGCACAACTTTCTTCCACATTCTATGACCGCACTTTCCCTACGACTCTCGCCACTATTCGTACAAGCATAAGACAAGCAGTTTCAAGTGAACGTCGCATGGCTGCATCCCTCATTCATCTTCATTTTACTCAAAGGGAGGAAAACCATGATCTGTCATACAAGATTTCATCAGTTTTTACTATTTTCAAGAACCAAGTGAATACATATTTCAAATGCACTAAATATTTTACACTCTTAATCTCACCACATGCAATATCCATATTACAAAGAGAGTTAAAGCAATACCTCTATTGCCCCACTATATTAACTATAGAAAGCCAAAGCAATACCTCTATTGCACACTATATTAACTAACTATAATTAATATAGATTTCAATCACAATCCACACAAATAACTCTAACTATACTCATTGTTTTTTCTCACAGCAAAGACTTGATGCGTTCCTTCATAGATTAGAAACAAATCTACAAGTTCACTAAAACCCAAGTTTTCACTAACAACACTTAAAGGATACACTCGATAACTCTATCAGGTCTCTTAAGGTTGTTGAAGGCTTGAGTTTTTCCAAGACAAAACACACCTTTTAATATTTTTGCTTTTAATGTCTTGACTAAGTTTTGTCATGTCAAATGAGGATATATTATCCTGTGAACAAAACAATTTAGTGTTTACTGATTGGTTTAGTACATTGTTCTCGTTTCTTATGCTCACCAACCACGCCATATAGGACCATCCTTTATAGTTATCTATTTGACTTAAGATACCTGAATATAGTGATAGAGTCAGAATTTTCGCCAAGGATGTTCATAGTTTAGGACATGTAAAACAATAAACATTGCTAGTCATCTTTTTGGTTGACATTTTCATCTAGACGTAGTTGATTTTGATTTTGAGGCGCCAAACTTGTTTTGGCTACTCTAAAAAAATATTTTTCCAAACTCATTGAACTCCAAATTGAAAATAGTAGTCAAGTATACCAAACTTATTAAACATCATCCACAATACACAAAATAGTTGGTCGATACTCAAATAACAAAGTAGCTTTTAAAATAAAACTTAAGATATTTTCAACACATGACAAGAAATCTAAACTAAAGGAAAAAAAGAATTAAGAAATATCGTTTCACACTATAATGGCGGTTGAGGAAGAAATGTACAATGATTAAAGCTTCCAATTTCTTAAAACTTGCAAATATGTATTGCCAACTCCGCTGAGTTTGCGCAATTTCGAGTTCGTGTGAGTGAGTTATGACCTTTGGTAGTTGGACTGTTGGAATAAGGAAAGTCCAATCCAGATTATAGAACGGTAGTTTGGTGTTTTCCTTACCCTTTTATTTTAATTTATTTTGTTAATTAATTATCGGTCTAAACTGAACTTAGTCAGTTTACACTTTTGAAAAAAGAGTTAGGGTTTTTAGAGAAGAGAAAATAAGAGGAGAAAAGAGGATAAAGACGAAGAACGTTCAAGATTCGTCAAGATTCATCGAGATTAGCTTGTGGATTTCATCGGGTGGTGATCCCTACAATGTATGAGATATTACATAGCGTTGGGTTAGTTCACACACGCGCAAATCATGATTTATTTCAGCGAACTTAAGTTCTTGAAAGCTTAGAAATTGAGTTCTTGATGAGCTTGTTGAAATTATTTTTGATATTTCTCATGTTTAGCTTTCTAAAATCATTCCTAAATATCATAAGATCTTTCCTATCACATATCAAAAGTAGACATTCGGTACATTCTTTCCAACTTACATCTCATTTTTTTTTACAATAGTTATTTATTTATTTTATGATTAATTATTAATTTGCATCACATTTTCGTATTATATATAATTTATTCACGTCTAATATTTGAATATGAATTTCGATAAAAAGATTCTTAAAAAAGGTAAAAAAAATCATAGTTGAGACGGTTAATAATATGACGAACATTAGATCCACCACTAATAAAAAAAATGGTAGTTCTTCTAAATCTAAAAACAAAAGATCTAGTGTAGTAAGAGTGAATAGGGATGATTATAGTCATGTTAATGATACTGATTTTGATATTGATAGTAATTCTAGATTAGATCCTTATCATGAACATTTACAAAGAAGGTCTGGTAATTTTGATGAGGATTTCCTCAAGGATGAACATGATAATATTGATGATTATATTGATACACCTTATTTTGATGATGATGATGAAGATGTAACTGAGCTACCTATGGCTACTAGTACTCCTAGTCCCGCTCCCTTTAGTTGTCATGCTCCCGTTTTCCCCGTATATTCTAGGACTAAGGTAGAACGTGCTAAAAAATCAGTTGTGAGACAATTTATGACACAAAATTAAGATAAAACACAAACTATTTGTAATAAATATAAACATAGATTGAATAATAAAAATATAGGAAAACAAGGTGGGACGAGACATTTGAGTAATCATTTAATGTCATGTTGTAAAAATGAATTTTTGCATGCTAAAGCGGTAATCGAAGTGAAAAAGAATGGTACCCTCTTCCTGAAACTGTAGGAGTAGGCAACTATAATATGGTCTAATATGGTACCCCTTACATGCTTAATCGTTCTAATATTTCTGGCTCTAGTATACCACAGTCATATAATAGAGAAAAAGATCTTAAATAATTAGCTAAAATGATTGTTGTTATGGATTTGCCATTTAGTTTTGCTAAAAATTCCAGATTTATACAATATATACAGATTCTGTATAATTCAAATTTTAAAGGTTTTACTAGAAATACAATTAAAAAGACTGTATTTGATTATCAAACTCAGCCGTTTCAATATCTAGTTGTTTTATTATAATAATTGTAAAATAGCTATTACTTCTGATATGGGTCGTAGTGTAAACGATAATGATTATTTGACTGTTACTGCACATTGAATTGATGAAAATTGAAGTATACAAAAAAGAATTTTAGGTTATAAATGTTGTCAACTGCAAAAAACTGGTTGTTATATAGCTCAAACAATTTTAGATATTTTAAAAAATTATAAATTTTTTGATAAAATAAGAACTATCACCATAGATAATGCTCCAAATAATACAGTTGCTGTTGAAATCCTGAGACCTTCTCTTTTCCCTGTTTATCATAATGATTTTCATATTAGGTGTGCTGACACATATATGTAATTTGATTGTTAGAGATGAAATACAAATGTATGATAATGGTTGCACAAAAGTTGAAAATGCATGTCATTTTATACTTAAATGTCAAGTTAAGTCTAGACGAAGAGATTTTCAAAATTGTTGTTTTGAATATAATCTTCCACCTAGAAAAATTTCAAAAAGTGTCTACTAGATGGAATTCTTTATATGAAATGTTTGTAGTCGGTTATGAATATAGAAAACCTTTACATGGTTTGGAATGCTCATAATTCAGATATGAATTTAGAATTGATAATAGTAATTGGAATGACATACAATAACACATAGATTTCTTAAAAGTTTTTTATTTAACTATAAAAAAACTATCTGCACTTTATTATCCAAACATTTGCTCATTTTACCTAATATTTTTGCAATTACTACTAAATTTTATAAATTTAAAAGTATACCAAGATTTGAACAATCTATTAACAAAATGATTAAAAAATTTGAAAAATATTTTATTCTTATTCCTCAAATTTATTTAACCGCTTGTTTGTTAAACCGTAATTACAAAGATGTAGGAGCATCTAGGGCGGTTGAAAAAACATATTCTAATTTGGATATTGGTAGTGAAATAGATGGAATACCTAGTTGTCAAGATGTTAAAGATAGTATTAAAACTGAAGCTAGAAAATTGTACGACTTATATAATTCTAATATAAATGTATCAAGTAATCAAGAACCTCGAAGTTCTAGGAATAGACTTAATGAAGTTGATATTTAAATTTTCAAACTTTTAAAGTTTGAAATTTATAATTTCAAACTTTTAAAGTTTAAAATTTAAATATTCAAACTTTTAAAGTTTAAAATTTAAATATTCAAACTTTTAAAGTTAAAAATTTAAACTAGAAATATAAAATTTTAAATTCAAATTCAAACTAATATTTAAATTATATCTTTATAGTATGAAAGTTTGAATTTTACAAATTTTCAAACTTTAAACCTTAAGTTTAAACGTTTGAAAAGTATAAATAATTAACTTTAAAAGTTTGAAAAGTATAAATTTTTAACCTTAAATAATAAAAGCTTAGTAATTAATTGACTTTAATTTATTCTTTTTTTTTTAAAAAAATGCATTTTCCCGGACTCTGGTCCGGTCCCGTACCAGTTCGCTAGCGAACCAAGACGGGTTACCATTCCTATCCGGAATATCTGTACCGGTCCGTCCCGGTTCCAGTACGGTTCTAGGTAGTGGTTCCCGGTTCCGTGCCGATTCCGGTTAATCCCGGTCCGATAGTCCCGTTATCGGTTTCGCTGCCACCCTTACTCTCACATCATACTCATTTCGAATTTGCTATGCATAAGCTCAGAAAATTCTTTGCAAAAAGAATTATTAGCACTCCCGAAAATAATATCATCAATATAAATTTGAATGATAGGATTTCTAGAGGAGGATCGTTTAATAAACAAAGTGGTATCAACTTTTTCTCGGGTAAAACTATGATCAATCAAAAACATTATGATACGATCATACCACACACGAGGTGCGTGTTTAAGACCGTAGAGACCTTTTGAAAGTTTGGAAACATGATAGGGAAATAAGCAGAATGGTATCATATTGCTTGATATCAAGATATGGTCGGGAAATAAAAGATAATATATATATATATATAAAGTATAAAAAATATCAAGGAATTTTATGTTGAAATTTCTTGCTCAAGGGAGAAAAATTCCGATTTGTCACATAAGATTTTCCTCTATTTTCACTATTTTCAAGCAACAAGTGAATATAGACTCCAAACACATATAAATATATTAAACTCTTAATTTCACCACCTATAATAGCCCTATTAAAAAGAAAGCTAAATCAATAGTTTTATTACCCACTATATTAACTTAATCTTATTAATATATTATTAATATAGACTTCAATCACCCACTACACAGTTCACTTTAACTATGCTCATTATTTTTTCCTCACAACAGACTTGATGTGTTCCTGTATAGATTAGAAACGAATCTTACAACTTCACCTATCCAAGTATTCACTAACAACACTTAGAAGATACACTCGATAACTCTATTAGGTCCCTTAAGGCTGTTGAAAGCCTGAGTTCTTCAAAGACCAAATATACCTTTTAATATTTTTGCTTTTAATATCTTAACTAAGTTGTTTCATGTCTAATAAAGATATATTATCCTTTGAATATATTGTTCTCGTTTCTTGTGACCACCAACCATGTCAGAAAGGATCACCCTTTACAGTTGTTCACCATTTGACTTAAGTAACCTTAAGATACCTGATCACCTATGGGATCAGGTTGTAGGTTTATGAGTATCATCAAAACATTGAATTCTATCATTTTCCCCTTTTTGATGATGACAAACAAATGCTTTATTATTTATTTTCCATCAATATTTCCGAGCATTCATATTCCCCCTGTCACCTGTTAATTAGATTCCCCTGTCACCAATACCTTTCTTCCCTCTTTTAACATCATAAAAAAGTTGAAGTAGTGAACATAAGCAAGATGTCGAGCAAAACAACAATGAATCCGTAGCCGAAAGGTAAGACAAAACACGAGTAACTAAGAGAGAAGAATCAACATAGAAAAACAACAAGGGAAGATATCATTAATAAAAGGAAAATATACACCATACTAACTGTAAATGAAACGAAAAACATAACAAAGTCAAAGAGCCACTGTCAAATACAAAAAAGAAGGATCGGTAAGGACTATAAGCAGGTGTTATGAGCGGGAAGAAGCTTTTGGGTTAGAGACTTTACCTCATCATTTAATTTGGCATTTGATTCAACCAACTTAATAATGTGAGCCTTCAGTGTTTTTACATTATCCTGCCCACATGTACTTGGACCTGGTCCTTGAGATTGTTCCTTCAAGCCTCATAATCTCCTATTCTTTTTCAGACAGTTGGGTAATAAGATCTTTCATTTCCGTATCTAGCACTTCTTGTTGTTGAAGAAGCTCGAAAACCTGAGACTTAAAGTTCACCTTTCCCCCAATGAATTTACCCTCACCCAAGGTAGACATGGAGAGTGCCTATTTTATTATTCCAGCAACTCCTTTGTCAAGGGGCATATTGAAATGTTTGAAGACTAGATTTAGAAAATATCCATAGGCAATAACATGACGGCTATCTTTGGCTGTCATAGCCAGTGGATATACTCCATTATATTCCCACGAAAATTCATGAATTCATATTTGTCTAACAACTCCATGAGAATAAGTCTGCTGAAAAAACCAGAGTCCTTTTTTTTTAGCGAGGCAGGTTTACTTTGTTTACAAATTCAAAATACAACTGCTGTTCACCTTTAAGGATTTCTTCGAAATCTCGAATGACCTGAGATATTATACTTTGACAGCTTCTCAACAAGGGGTTGTACGGGAGTAAAACGTCTATTGTGGGGTAGTTTACTCACAAATTTCAGTGACTTTGCATACTTGGGAATAAAGAGAGGGCAACCCAGGCAAGGTTGAAGTATTAAACTCAAAATAATAGAAAGATTTGATTTCCGGAGCTATGAGTTCTTTGAAGAGAAAGTTGATTTCGACATGCTTAAGAACAAATGAAAGAGATTACGAAGAAATTGAGAGAGATTTAGGGTGTGTTTGGTATGAAGGAAAATGTCTTCAAAATATTTTTTAAAAAATAAAATTAACTTTTTTTAGGTGGTTGGGTGTTGGTTAGGGGGAGGGGGAGGGGGTGAAGGCTCGGGGTGAAAAAATAAAAATTTGAAGGTGAAAATATTTTTAAAAACAAACTGAATATTTATTTTGGGAGGTGGGGTGGGGAGGTCGAGGGCAGGGGTAAAAAAATTAAGATTTGAAGTCGAAAATATTTTTAAAAATAAACTTATTTCTTTTTCGGGGGGGGGGGGGGGGGGGGAAATGGTAGGGGGTGAGGGTCGAGGGTTGAGGTGAAAAAAAAATGAATTTTTGAAGTTGAAAATGTTATTTAAAAACAAACTTAATTTTTTTGGGGGGTTGGTTGGTTGGTTGGTAAGGGGATGGGTGGGTTGGGTCGAGGATAGGGTGAAGAAATAAAATTTTGAAGTTGAAAATCTTTTTTTTAGGGGGGTTTCCGGGGGGGGGGTTGGTGGGGTGGGGGTGTAGTGTGGGGGTGGAGAGTCCGGGATCCGGGTGAAAAAATAAAATTTTGAAATTGAAAATATTTTCTTGAAAGCAAATTTAATTTTTTTTGGAGGGGAGTGGAGGGATGATCGGGGTCGAGGAGAGGGCGGAATGAAAATATAAAATTTTGAAATTGAAAATATATTTTAGGAATTGATGTTTTAAAAAAATTGTAATTTGAAGTTGGAGGAGAGTGTTTGGAAAATATTTTTCTTAACTTTTGAAGGGAAACCATATTTCTTAATTTTCAGGAAAATGAGTTGATTTGAAAAATATTTTCTAAAACTTTTGTCCCAACCAAACACGAGAAAATTAAAAAACATACCAAACACAACCTTAAGGATAATTTTTTTTGTAGAAGCTACATCATACACGTGGCAAATGACAATTACTTTTGCACATTTCAAGCATTGTAAAGGGACAATATCATGTTGTTCCTTCTTCTCTTTAGCCAAAAGAGATGAATTCATTCATCAATGCTAGACAAAAAACAAACGTAGGGTGATAATGAAATTAATAAGACAATGAAATTATTTTAGTAGTAATTAGAGCCAATGCTAGAAATTAAAATATGGCATCGAGGAAAAAATAAAAATTACAAAAAAGATATTTGAGACTTCTCACGGGATAAGAATTTTTTTATTGACCTAACTAAATAGAATCATGTCACGACCCAAAACCGAGCCGCGAGTGGCACCCACACTTATCCTACTATGTGAGCGAACCAACCAATCTAAACCCCAACATTTTAACATAATGAACAAAATACAATGCGGAAGACTTAACTCATTAATAAAAATCAATTCAATAACTTCTAAAATTCAACAACTATTATTCCCCAAAATCTGGAAGTCATCATCAAAAGAACATCTATCCTCAAATTACTAATCTAAGAGTATCTAAGAAGCTAAAATACATAAAAAGCTAGTCCATGCCGGAACTTCAAGGCATCAAGACACGAAGAAGAAGACCCAGTCCAAGCTAGAAGCATTAGCTCACCCTGAAATCCGGTGTAATGAAGACTGGCTAGAGTTGCGGTTGAATTGAAGACGACGGTCCTTTTGCTGCACTCCACAAATAAACAAGAAAAAAACATACAAGTAGGGGTCAGTAAAAAACACAAGTACTGAGTAGGTATCATCGGCCAACTCAAAATAGAAAACAGTATATATCGGATAATATCATAAATCAACTACAATACTCAACATGTAGCAACAACAAGTACTATAATCATTAATAAGTACCGCCAAGTTCACCCATGAGGACTCAAGCCTCAATACCATACTCATTTGGGAATTAGGTTCATTAGATCGATTATATTAACATCTTTCAAGATTCATTACCTTTATTCCTCTTGTGTCGGTACGTGACACTCCGCTCCCCTACTACTATGTGTCGGAACGTGACACTCCGATCCCCTACTACTATGTGTCGGAACGTGACACTCCGATCCCCTAATTCTACGTGTCGGTTCGTGACACCCGATCTCCTAATTCTACATGTCGGTTTGTGACACCCGATCCCCTAATTCTACGTGCCGGTTCATGACACCCGATCCCCTATTCTCATTACTTTAATTCATCAAGCCTTCTTTTATACCAAGGCATCATCAATGCCATTACTTTAGTCAAGCCTTCTTTTATACCAAGGCATCATCAATCTCATTGCTTTAGTTCATCAAGCCTTCTTTTGCACCAAGGCATCATCATTAACAAAGTAGATTAGGATTTCTTTTCAAGATTTAGGATTCAATAGCTTCATCATGCTTATTTTATCACAATTATGTAATCACATTCATGCAAGCATATAGAAGGTTTTATAATACTACCCAACACATATCATTCGCTATTAAGAGTCTACTACGAATAGCATAAAAACCATAACCTACCTCCACCGAAGATTCGTGATCAAACAAGCAATTTCCCAAAGCTTTGTTTCTCTCTTCGTTCGTCTCTCTCTATCAATCGTTTTTCCCTCTCTTGTTCTTTCTATTTTTCTTATTTAAACCCTTTTTCTTTTACCCTAATTAGCATATAATTAAGTATAAAAATGGCAATAGTAATCCAATAATTAACTCAAGGTTACCTCTTTTAACCCCCAAGTAATTGAGTTATTAATATGAAACCACTAACTTTATAATTATATGCAGGAATAGTCCAAAATGCCCCTTAAATTACTTAACAGTAATCCGACCCAGCCTGGGATTACGCAGCCTGTGACGGCCCGTCGTGCCTGCGATGGTCCGTCCTGCTGCTCCGTCACAGAGTTCAGAGACTCAATTCCACTAAAGGGTCTGTGACGGTCCGTCGTGCCCACGACGGTCCGTCCTGCCATGTCGTCACGAAGTTCAGAGAGTCGATTTCAGTACCCAAATTTCAAAATTCTAAGTGTTTTCAGACGAGACCCCCTCGACGGTCCGTCGTGCCTATGACGGTCCGTCGTGGGGTCCGTCGTCTCGGCCAGTTTTCCAGAAATAAAATATGCTGCTCAAAACGACTAAACAGGTCGTTACAATAGATACCAATTTACCCATCGTTCGTCCTCGAACGATCACCAGAAAAGAAACAAAGGCGAGAAGGATTACCTGAATCTGTGAACAGATGTGGGTATCTTTCTTGCATATCAGCCTCCCTCTCCCAAGTGGCTTCTTCAACTGGTCGATTCTTCTATTGAACTTTGATGGATGCAATCTCCCTCGACCTCAACTTGCGAATTTCTCTATCTAGAATGGCAACAGGCTCCTCCTCATAAGTTAAATTCTCATCAAGCAGGACTGAATCCCAACGAATGATGTAGTTCCCATCCCCATGGTATCTTTTCAACATAGACACATGAAACACCGGATGCACTCCTGACAGTCCTGGAGGCAAGGCTAATTCATAAGCCACATCCCCTACTCGCTTAAGTACTTCAAATGGTCCAATATACCTTGGGCTTAGCTTACCTCTTTTACCAAACCGCATCACCCCTTTCATGGGCGAAACCTTCAGCAAGACTTGCTCACCCTCCATAAACTCCAAGTCTCTAACCTTTCGATCTGCATATTCCTTTTGCCTACTTTGCGCCGCTAAAAGCTTTTCTTGAATAGATTTCACTTTCTCTAATGAATCCCTCAAAAGGTCAGTACCCCAAGGTCTAACCTCAAATGCATCAAGCCAACCAATGGGAGACCTACATCTCCTCCCATACAATGCTTCGAATGGAGCCATATCAATACTTGAGTGATAGATATTATTGTATGAAAACTCTGCTAAGGGTAAAAAGTTATCCCAATGACCACAAAATTCTATCACACATGCACGAAGCATATCCTCCAACACTTGAATCGTTCGCTCAGACTGACCATCAGTCTGAGGGTGAAATGCAGTACTAAGGTCCAACCTAGTACCTAATTCAGCATGCAATGTTCTCCAAAACATAGAAGTAAACTGCGTACCTCTATCTGATATGATGGAGAGTGGAACTCCATGCAATCGAACTATTTCTGAGATATAGATTTTGGCACTTCTTCTCTGCATTGTAGGTCACCTTGACCGGAATGAAGAGAAGACTTAGTTAATCTGTGCACAATTACCCAAATAGAATCAACTTCCCAATGTCTTTGGAATACCAACCACGAAGTCCATTGCATTTCTCTCCCACTTCCATTCCGGAATGGGCATTCTCTGAAGGGTCCCTCCAGGCCTCTGGTGTTCATATTTTACTTGCTGACAGTTTGGACATTTGGCAATAAAATCAACAATATCGCGTTTCATTCTACTCCACCAAAAGTGTTGCTTTAGGTCACGGTACATCTTGGTTGCACCCGGATGTATAGAATATCCGGAACTATGAGCCTCTGTAATAATAGTGTGGATCAAGTCATCAACACGGGGCACACATACCCTTCCCTTAATCCTCAAAACACCTTCCTCATCAATTATCGCCTCTTTAGCCTCTCCTCGCAACACCATATCCCGAATTCGGCTTAGTTTCTCATCATCAAACTGTTTTCCCTTAATCTTGTCAAGGAAGGAAGATCTTGCCTCCACACAAGCCAAAAATCCTCCCTTCTCATTTACTTCTAAACTCATAAGGTCATTAGCCAGAATCTGAACTTCTCTAGCCAACGGGCGTCTAGAAACTTGCAAGTGAGCTAGACTTCCCATGCTTCCTGCCTTTCTACTTAAAGCATCTGCCACAAAATTAGCTTTTCCCGGATGATACAGAATAGTGATATCGTAGTCCTTCAGTAGTTCCATCCATCTCCTGTGTCTCAAATTCAAATCTTTCTGAGTAAAGACATACTGCAGGCTACGATGATCCGTATAGACTTCACACTTAACCCCATACAGATAGTTCCTCCATTGCTTTAATGCAAACACTACCGCAGCCAACTCCAAATCATGGGTCGGATAGTTACGTTCATGCACCTTTAATTGCCTCGAAGCATAAGCAATTACATTCTTCTCTTGCATTAGCACTGCACCCAAACAGAATAGGATGCATCACAATAACAATGAAGTTCTTACCCTCTACTGGCAAGGTAAGGATAGGTGCGGTAGTCAACAAAGTCTTGAGCTTCTGAAAGCTTTCTTCCACTCATCCGACCATACAAATGGAACATTCTGCTTAGTCAAGTTCGTCAATTGGGAAGCAATGAAGAGAATCCCTTGACAAATCGACGGTAATAGCTAGCTAAACCAACAAAGCTCCTTATTTCTGACACATTAGTAGGTCTTACCCAATTCTTCATTGTCTCAATCTTAGAAGGATCCACCATCACTCCATCCTTAGAAACCACGTGCCCCAGAAAGGACACTGAATCTAGCCAAAACTCACACTTGGAGAATTTGGCATAAAACCTTTTCAACCTTAATACTTCCAACACAATTCTCAAATGCTCCTCATGTTCTTTCTTGCTCTTTGAGTATATCAGTATATCATCAATAAAAATCCCGTTCATCAAGCTCATGAAAGCAGCAGGGGCATTCGTAAGACCAAAAGACATCACTACAAATTCGTAATGCCCATACCTGGTCTGAAAAGAAGTCTTTGGCACATCCGTTGCCCGTATTTTCAATTGATGATAACCGGATCTCAAGTCAATCTTAGAGAAGACACAAGCACCTTGTAACTGATCGAACAAGTCATCAATGCGAGGAATGGGATACTTGTTCTTAATAGTTACCTTGTTCAACTGACGGTAGTCTATGCACATCCGAAAACTCCCATCCTTCTTCTTCATAAATAACACCGGAGAACCCCAAGGAGATGCACTTGGTCTAATGAAGCCTTTGCTCAAAACTCTTGAAGTTGGGCCTTTAACTCTCTTAACTCCGCGGGAGCCATTCTATAAGGGGGTATAGAAATGGGGCGAGTACCCGGTTCCAGATCGATGCAAAAATCATATCTCTATCTGGTGGCATACCAGGAAGATCTGTAGGGAACACATCCAGAACTCACGAACTACCGAAACCGACTCAATGAAGGTACTGGGCAGTGTCATCCCTGAGATGTGCCAAGAAAGCTAAACACCCCTTACTAACCTTCTCTTAGCACGAAGAAAGGAGATGATACGAACCGAAGTGGAAGTGTAGTCGCCCTCCCACACTAACGGATCTGTCCCAGGCTTGGCTAACGTCACAGTTTTAGCATTACAATCCAAGATCGCAAAATTCGGAGAAAGCCAAGTCATACCCAGAATTACATCAAAATCAACCATTTCTAAGATAACCAAGTCTACATAAGTATTGCTCCCCACAAAAGTCACCAAACAAGACCTATATACTTTTTCAACTATCACAGACTCACCCACCGGAGTAGACACACGAATAGGTATGTCAAGCAATTCACAATGTAAATTAAGACCATTAGCAAATGAGGAAGATACATAAGAAAATGTGGATCCAGGATCAAACAATACAGAAGCCATGCAATCACAAACCAAAAGATTACCTATGATGACAACATCAGATGTCTCCGCTTCAGATCTCCCAGGGAAAGCATAACAATGGGCCCTATCACCTGTCTTCCCGTTGCCCCTACCATGTTGTGCTGCAGTGGCTCCAGTTTGCCCGTCACCCCGGCCGTTTTGGTGACCACCATTACCTCGGCCACCACGTCCTCCAGAATAACGGCCTCTACCATGACCACCTCTACCTCTAGCTATTGGGGGTCTATAACTCTGTTTTAGACAATTCCTCCTAATATGTCCAGTCTCCCCACATCCATAACACTCTCTGGAGTCAAGCATAGGTCTCTCAGAGAAGTGTTGACCGGTCTGAGGTGGACCCCCAACTACAGTCTGTAGTGAAGACTGAATTGGTCGGACTGAGTAACCTCCTGAACCCTGTCTTCTAGAGTAAGAACCATTAAACTCACCTCCCTTTCGGAACCTTTTTGATGTCGATGCCATGGTGAATTCATCTGGGTTCACTCCTTCCACCTCTATCACGAAGTCTACCACTTCTTGAAAGGATTTTGCCGTAGCCGCTACCCTTAAGGCTGAAATCCGCAATTCTGGCCTCAACCCCTTCACAAAACGGCGAATCCGCTCTTGTGGACTGAAACAAAGTTGGGTGGCATACCTGGATAATGCACGAAACTTAGCCTCATATGCAGTAACTGACATCCTACCTTGCTCTAGGCTCAAGAACTCATCTCTTTTCCTATCCCTCAAAGTCCGGGGATATACTTCTCCATAAACAAGCTAGAGAATGATGCCCAAGTCATAGGTGGTGCCTCTGTTGGTTGACACTCAACATGTGACCGCCACCACATTTTGGCGTTCCCTTGAAACTGATAAGTCACAAACTCAACACCAAACCGTTCTACTATACCCATCTTGTGTAGTAGCTCATGACAGTCAACCAGAAAATCGTAGGCATCCTCAGATTCAGCACCCTTGAAGACTGGAGGTTTCAATTTCAAGAACTTACTGAAAAGTTCATGCTGATCATTTGTCATTATAGGCCCTGTAGTCAGACGAGGAAACGTGTCTATTTCCAATGAGGCATCCATGCGGGGAGCCATAGTAGCTGCATGTTGTACCTCTGGAACCGGAGGTGTTGGTGCAGAAAACACTGGAGGTGTCTGGCCCTGATCAGATAACCCACTCAGATAAGCAAGAACCTGATTGATCATCTCTGGGGTAGGTTGGGGTGGCAATTCCTCATTCTGCACTTGCTCATTTTCCCCTTCCTCACCCTCTCTTACCACTTCCTCAGTTGGTGGAGGAGTCACCGCCCTAGTACCATATGGGCTAGGTGCTTGTCCTCTCCTCTAGAGGACGTCCTCCCACGACCTCTTCCACGGCCTCTCTCGCCACTACTCCTCTTCGAGCTACAGCCCCAGTGGCTGGCTCAGACGTTTCTTTCTTGCCGGTGTTGGTGTTGGTGTAGTCGTTGCTCTAGTTCTAACCATCTGCGAAATAGAGTGAAGATGGTCAGATACCAATTTGTATCACCTAGATACCAATTGGATCCAAGTAATAGCACGAAAGAAAGAAAGAAAATGGAATTTTCCTAAAGTCTTATAGCCTCTCAAAGAAAATTAAAGGCGTCCCCCTACCGTTCCTTAAGACTCTACTAGACTCGTTCTTGTGTGATGAGACCAACGAACCTAATGCTCTGATACCAAGTTTGTCACGACCCAAAACCGAGCCGCGAGTGGCACCCACACTTATCCTACTATGTGAGCGAACCAACCAATCTAAACCCCATTTTAACTAATGAACAAATACAATGCGGAAGACTTAACTCATTAATAAAATCAATTCAATAACTTCTAAAATTCAACAACTATTATTCCCCAAAATCTGGAAGTCATCATCACAAGAACATCTATCCTCAATTACTAATCTAAGAGTATCTAAGAAGCTAAAATACATAAAAAGCTAAACCATGCCGGAACTTCAAGGCATCAAGACACGAAGAAGAAGACCCAGTCCAAGCTAGAAGCATTAGCTCACCCTGAAATCCGGGTAATGAAGACTGGCTAGAGTTGCGGTTGAATTGAAGACGACGGTCCGTTTGCTGCACTCCACAAATAAACAGAAAAAAACATACAAGTAGGGGTCAGTACAAAACACAAGTACTGAGTAGGTATCATCGCCAACTCAAAATAGAAAACAGTATATATCGGATAATATCATAATCAACTACAACATACTCAACATGTAGAAACAACAAGTACTATAATCATTAATAAGTACCGCCAAGTTCACCCATGAGGACTCAAGCCTCAATACCATACTCATTTGGGAATTAGGTTAATTAGATCGATTATATTAACATCTTTCAAGATTCATTACCTTTATTCCTCTTGTGTCGGTAAGTGACACTCCGCTCCCCTACTACTATGTGTCGGAACGTGACACTCCGATCCCCTACTACTATGTGTCGGAACGTGACACTCCGATCCCCTAATTCTACGTGTCGGTTCGTGACACCCGATTCCCTAATTCTACGTGTCGGTTCGTGAACACCCGATCCCTAATTCTACGTGTCGGTTCGTGACACCCGATCCCCTAATTCTACGTGTCGGTTCGTGAACACCCGATCCCTAATTCTACGTGTCGGTTCGTGACACCCGATCCCCTAATTCTACGTGCCGGTTCGTGACACCCGATCCCCTATTCTCATTACTTTAATTCATCAAGCCTTCTTTTATACCAAGGCATCATCAATGCCATTACTTTAGTTCATCAAGCCTTATTTTATACCAAGGCATCATCAATCTCATTGCTTTAGTTCATCAAGCCTTCTTTTACACCAAGGCATCATCATTAACAAAGTAGATTAGGATTTCTTTTCAAGATTTAGGATTCAATAGCTTCATCATGCTTATTTTATCACAATTATGTAATCACATTCATGCAAACATACAATTAAGCATATAGAAGGTTTTATAATACTACCCAACACATATCATTCGCTATTAAGAGTCTACTACGAATAGCATAAAAACCATAACCTACCTCCACCGAAGATTTTCGTGATCAAGCAAGCAATTTCCCATAGCTTTGTTTTCTCTCTTCGTTCGTCTCTCTCTATCATCGTTTTCCCTCTCTTGTTCTTTCTATTTTTCTTCTTCAACACCCTCTATCTTTTACCCTAATTAGCATATAATTAAGTATAAAAGATGGCAATAGTAATCCACTAATTAACTCAAGGTTACCTCTTTTAACCCCCAAGTAATTGAATTATTAATATTAAACCACTAACTTTATAATTATATGCAGGAATAGTCCAAAACGCCCCTTAAATTACTTAACAGAAATTCGACCCAGCCTGGGATTACGCAGCCTGTGACCGCCCGTCGTGCCTGCGACGGTCCTTCCTGCTGCTCCGTCACAGAGTTCAGAGACTCAATTCCACTAAAGGGTCTTTGACGGTCCGTCGTGCCCACGACGGTTCGTCCTGCCATGTCGTCACGAAGTTCAGAGAGTCGATTTCAGTACCCAAATTTCAGAATTCTAAGTGTTTTGAGACGAGACCCCCTCGACGATCCGTCGTGCCTATGACGGTCCGTTGTGGGGTCCGTCGTCTCAGCGAGTTTTCCAGAAATAAAATCTGCTGCTCAAAACGACTAAACAGGTCGTTACAAATCAACATTAATTATTTTCATAACTCAAAGCACGTGTTCAAAAACTATTAATATTATTGAAGGTGGCAAGCTTTCAAGCACAAAGTTTGATTACTTTTTTATTCTTTATTTAAAAATTATTTTTATAATATTTTTTCTTTTTACCCAACAATACTTGTCCATTTTTAATTTTACACACTTTTTAAGAATCTATAAATAGAGGGTAATTTTACTATATTACCCTTTGAATATAATAATATAATGTTTTGAAAAAAATGTATTAGAGAAATTACTATAACTAATGATAAGGGTAAATCAAAAACTAAGTGTAAAATTATCATTAATTTCATAAAATGAACAAATATAGTTGAATATTTCAAAATAATATACTGGACAACAAGGAAGGGAGTATGTACTAAAAAATTAAATCTTTATTGCAATAAATATTATTAGACCATTTAATATTTTATATTGAACTTTTAGACGGAAATTAAATTTGTAACTTGGAGCTACCATTCTTTTTAATACTTATCGTCAATATACCGTATAAAAAAATATAATTAAAAAATATAATTAAATGTGCTCAAGTGTTTCCCATTTCAATTTCTAAAGATGATTGAAACGTTGTATCTCTCAATGAGAATGGAAGAATAAAATAATATTTAAGTTTGTACCAAGAGTTCATATGCATGAAACTCTATTTTCATCTAGCTTAATTTTTTTCTTTCTGCTCTGTTATTAATTTCTTCTATTTATCTCATACTTTTAAAATCTGAAAATATGATGTAATACTCTTTAAGATCACGAAAGATGTTTATTTGTTCTTTATACAATGTCTTCTTTATTTCTATATTAGTTTTGTTTCAAGTAGCTCAAAAATCATGTTTTAAACAA
>JAKWIY010001324.1:0-21877 GCA_027704805.1 Solanum corneliomulleri | reverse complement strand
CTTCCATTCAGGAATGGGCATTCTCTGAAGTGTTCCTCCGGGCCTCTGGTGTTAATATTTACTTGTTGACAATTTGGACATTGGCAACAAAATCAACAATGTCGCGCTTCATTCTACTCCACAAAAAGTGTTGCTTTAGGTCACGGTACATCTTGGTTGCACCAGGATGTATAGAAAATCCGGAACTATGAGCCTCTGTAAGAATAGTGTGGACCAAATCATCCACACGGGGCACACATACCCTTCCCTTAATCCTTAAAACACCTTTCTCATCAATTATTGCCTCTTTAGCCTCTCCTCGCAACACCATATCCCAAATTCGGCTTAGTTTCTCATCATCAAACTGTTTTCCCTTGATCTTGTCAAGAAAAGAAGATCTTGCCTCCACACAGGCCAAAAATCCTCCCTTCTCATTTACTTCTAGCCTCATAAAGTCATTAGCCAAGTTTTGGATTTCTCTAGCCAATGGGCGTCTAGAAACTTGCAAGTGAGCTAGACTTCCCATGCTTCCTGCCTTTCTACTTAAAGCATCTGCCATAACATTAGCTTTTCCCGGATGATATAGAATAGTGATATCGTAGTCCTTCAGTAGTTCCATCCATCTCCTCTGTCTCAAATTCAAATCTTTCTGAGTAAAGACATACTGTAGGCTGCGATGATCCGTATAGACTTCACACTTAACCCCATATAAATAGTGTCTCCATTGCTTTAATGCAAATACTACCGTGGCCAACTCCAAATCATGGGTCGGGTAATTGCGTTCGTGCACCTTTAATTGCCTTGAAGCATAAGCAATTACATTCTTCTCTTGCATTAGCACTGCACCCAAACCAGAATAGGATGCATCACAATAAACAATGAAGTTCTTACCCTCTACTGGCAAGGTAAGGATAGGTGCAGTGGTCGGCAAGGTCTTGAGTTTCTGAAAGCTTTCCTCACATTCATCCGACCATACAAATGGAACATTCTGCTTAGTCAAGTTCGTCAATTGGGAAGCAATGGAAGAGAATCCCTTGACAAATCGACGGTGATAGAAAGCTAAACCAACAAAGCTCCTTATTTCTGACACATTAGTAGGTCTTACCCAATTCTTCACTGTCTCAATCTTAGAAGGATCCACTATCACTCCATCCTTAGAAACCACGTGCCCCAAGAAGGACACTAAATCTAGCCAAAACTCACACTTGGAGAATCTGGCATAAAGCCTTTTCTCCCTTAATACTTCCAACACAATTTTCAAATGCTCCTCATGTTCCTTCTTACTCTTGGAGTATATCAGTATATCATCAATAAATACAATCACAAAGAGATCCAGATATGGCTTAAAAATCCCGTTCATCAAGCTCATGAAAGCAGCAGGGACATTCGTAAGACAAAAAAACATCACTACAAATTCGTAATGCCCATACCTGGTTCGAAAAGCAGTCTTTGGCACATCAGTTGCCCGTATTTTCAATTGATGATAACCGGATCTCAAGTCAATCTTAGAGAAGACACAAGCACCTTGTAACTGATCGAACAAGTCATCAATGCGAGGAATGGGATACTTGTTCTTAATAGTTACCTTGTTCAACTGCCGGTAGTCTATGCACATCCAAAAACTCCCATCCTTCTTCTTCACAAACAACACCGGAGCACCCCAAGGGGATGCACTTGGTCTAATAAAGCCTTTACATAACAACTCTTGAAGTTGGGCCTTTAATTCTCTTAACTCAGCGGGAGCCATCCTATAAGAGGGTATGGAAATGGAGCGAGTACCCGGTTCAAGATCAATGCAGAAATCAATATCTCTATCAGGTGGCATACCAGGAAGGTCTGCAGGAAACACATCCAGAAACTCATAGACTACCGAAACCGACTCAATTGAAGGTACTTGGGTAGTATCATCTCTGAGGTGTGCCAAGAAAGATAAAAACCCTTTACTAAACATTCTCTTAGCACGAAGAAAGGAGATGATACGAATTGGAGTGGAAGTGTAGTCACCCTCCCACACTAACGGATCTGTCCCAGGCTTGGCCAACGTCACCGTTTTAGCATTATAATCTAATATTGCAAAATTCGGAGAAAGCCAAGTCATACCCAGAATTACATCGAAGTCAACCATTTCTAGGATAACCAAGCCTACATGGGTATTGATCCCCACAAAAGTCACCAGACAAGACCTATATACCCTTTCAACTATCACAGACTCACCCACCGGAGTAGAAATACGAATAGGCATGTCAAGCAATTCACAATGTAAATTAAGACCAGTAGCAAATGAGGAAGATACATATGAAAATGTGGAGCCAGGATCAAATAATACAGAAGCCATGCAATCACAAACCAAGAGATTACCTGTGATAACAGCATCAGATGTCTCCGCTTCAGACCGCCCGGGGAAAGCGTAACAATGGGCCCTATCGCCTGTCTGCCCGTTGCCCCTACCATGTTGTGCTGTAGTGGCTCCAGTTTGCCCGTCACCCCAGCCGTTTTGGTGACCACCATTACCTCGACCACCACGTCCTCCAAAATGACGGCCTCTTCCATGACCACCTCTACCTCTGACTATGGGAGGTCTGTAACTATGTCTTGGACAATACCTCTTAATGTGTCCAGTCTCCCCACATCCATAACATTCTCTGGATACAAGCATCGGTCTCTGTGAGAATGACGAAGTCTGGGAATAACCTCCAACCTTAGAGAAATGTTGACCGGTCTGAGGTGGACCCCCAACTACAGTCTGTAGTGAAGACTGAATGGGTCGGGCTGGATAACCTCCTGAACCCTGCCCTCTGGAGTAAGAACCATTAAACTCACCTCCCTTACGAAACCTTTTTGATGTCGATGCCATGGTGAAGTCATCTGGCTTCACTCCCTCCACCTCTATCACGAAGTCTACCACTTCCTGAAAGGATTTTGCTGTAGCCGCTACCTGTAAGGCTGAAATCCGCAATTCTGACCTCAACCCCTTCACAAAATGGCGAATTCGCTCTTGTAGACTGAAACAAAGTGGGTGGCATACCGGATAATGCACGAAACTTAGCCTCATACGCAGTAAGTAACCGACATCTGCCTTGCTCTAGGCTCAAGAACTCATCTCTCCTCCTATCCCTCAAGGTCCGGGGATATACTTCTCCATAAATAAGCTAGAGAATGATGCCCAAGTCATAGGTTGTGCCTGTGCGGGTTGACACTCAGCATGTGACCGCCACCACATTTTGGCATTTCCCTGAAATTGATAGGTTACAAACTCAACGCCAAATCGTTCCACTATGCCCATTTTATGTAGTAACTCATGACAGTCAACCAGAAAATCGTAGGCATCCTCAGATTCAGCACCCTTGAAGACTGGAGGATTCAATTTCAAAAACTTACTGAAAAGTTCGTGCTGATCACTTGTCATTATAGTCCCTGTAGTCAACCGAGGAAACGTGCCTATTTCCAGTGAGGCATCCATGCGGAGAGCCACAGCAGCTGCCTGTTGTATTTCTTGGAACCTGAGGTGCTAGTGCAGAAAACACTGGAGGTGTCTGGCCTTGATCAGATAATTCGCTAAGATAAGCAAGCACCTGATTAATCATCTCTGGGGTAGGTTGGGGTGGTAATTCCTCATTCTGCACTTGTTCATTCTCCCCTTCCTCACCCTCTCCTACCACTTCCTCAGTCGGTGGAGGAGTCACCGCCCTAGTACTAGTTGGGCTAGGTGCTTGTACTCTTCCCCTAGAGGACGTCCTCCCGCGACCTCTACCACAGCCTCTTGCCACTGTTCCTCTCCGAGCTACAGCCCCAGTGGCTGGCTCAGACGCTTCCTGTCTTGCCGGTGTTGTGTTGGTGCAGTCGTTGCTCTAGTTCTAACCATCTGCGAAATAGAGTGAAGATGGTCAGATACCAATTTGTATCACCTAGATACCCATTGGATCCAAGTAATAGCACGAAAGAAAGAAAGAAAGAAAGAATGGAATTTTCCTAAAGTCTTATAGCCTCTCAAAGAAAAGTAAAGGCGTCCGCCTACCGTTCCTTAAGACTCTACTAGACTCGTTCTTGTGTGATGAGACCAACGAACCTAATGCTCTGATACCAAGTTTGTCACGACCCAAAACGAGCCGCGAGTGGCACCCACACATATCCTACTATGTGAGCGAACCAACCAATCTGAACCCCAATATTTCAAAAATAATGAACAAAATACAATGCGGAAGACTTAAAACTCATTAACGAAATCAATTAAATAACTTCTAAAATTTATCAATCATTATCCCCAAAATCTGGAAGTCATCACCACAAGAACATCTATCCTCAAATTACTAAATCTAAGAGTATCTAAGAAGCTAAAATAAGTAAAAAGCTAGTCCATGCCAGAATTTCAAGGCATCAAGACATGAAAAGGAAGATCCACTCCAAGCTAGAAGCAATAGCTCACCCTGAAATCTGGCGTGATGAAAGCTGGCTAGAGTTGCGGTTGAGTTGAAGACGATGGTACGTTTGCTGCATTTCACAAATAATCAAAGAAAAACAAATACAAGTAGGGGTCAGTACAAACACAAGTACTGAGTAGGTATCATCGGCCAACTCAAAATAGAAAACAGTATATGTCAGAAAATAACATAAAACCAACCAAATGCTTAACAGGTGATAGAAACACGCATAAGAATCATTTGCAACAACACTAATCACATTTATGAGGACTCAAGCCTCCACACCATACTCATTTGGGAATTAGTTCTTTAGATTGAGTATATTAGCATCTTTCAAGATTCATTATCTTTATTCCTCTTGTGTCGGTACGTCACACTCCGCTCCACTACTACTATCCTGGTGTCGGAACGTGACACTCCGATCCATATACTATCCTGGTGTCGGAACGTGACACTACGATCCATATACTATCCTGGTGTCGGAACGTGACACTCCGATCCATATACTATCCTGGTGTCAGAACGTGACACTTGATCCATATACTATCCTGGTGTCGGAACGTGACACTCCGATCCATATACTATCCTGGTGTCGGAACGTGACACTCCGATCCTCATATACTATCCTGGTGTCGGAACGTGACACCCAATCCTCATATACTATCCTGGTGTCGGAACGTGACACCCGATCCTCTAATCTCTCTATTTTAGTTCATCAAGTCTTCTTTTATACCAAGGCATCATCATTAACAAAGTAGATTTAGGGTTTAAGATTCAACAGCCTCATCATGCTAATCATCACAATTAGAATATCATATCATGCAAGCACACAATTAAGCATATAGAAGACTTTACAATACTACCAACACATATCATTCGCCTATTAAGAGTTTACTATAAGATAGTATAAACCATAACCTACTTCCACCGAAGAATTGTGATCAAGCAATTATTCTCAAGCCTTTGCTCTCTTGCGTTCTTCCCTTCTCTCTCTCGATCGATCCTCTTCTCTTTGTTCTTTCTATTTTTCTTATTCAAACCTCTTTCTTTTACCCTAATTAGCATATAATTAAGTATAAAAGATGATGAATTAACCCATTAATTAATTCAAGGTTATCTCTTTTAACCCCCAAGAAATTGACTTATTAATATTAACCCACTAAATTTATAATTATAGCAGGAATAGTCCAAAACGCCCCTTATAATATGTAACAGAAATCTGACCCAGTCTGGGTTTACGCAGCCTGTGACGGCCCGTCGTGCCTGCGACGGTCCGTCCTGCAGGTCCGTCACAAAGTTCAGAGACTTAATTTCTGTGGAAGATGTGTGACGGTCTGTCGTGCCCACGACGGTCCTACCTGCCATTCCGTCACAAAGTTCAGAGAGTCGATTTCAGTACCCAAATTTCAGAATTCTAAGTGTTTTGGAACGAGACCCCCTCGACGGTCCGTCGTGCCCATGACGGTCCGTCGTGGGATCCGTCGACCAAGATAGTTTTTCCAAAAATAAAATTTGCTGCTCAAAACGACTAAACAGGTCGTTACAATAGATACCAATTTACCCATCGTTCGTCCTCGAACGATCACAAGAAAAGAAACAAGGGCGAAAAGGAGTACATGAATCTGTAAACAGATGTGGGTATCTTTCTTGCATAACAGCCTCCTTCTCCCAAGTGGACTCTTCAACCGGCCGATTCTTCCATTGAACCTTGATGGATGCAATCTCCCTCGACCTCAACTTGCGGACTTCTCTATCTAAAATAGCAACAAGCTCTTCCTCATAAGTCAAATTCTCATCAAGCAGAACTGAATACCAATGAATGATGTAGTTTCCATCCCCATGGTATCTTTTCAACATAGACACATGAAATACCAGATACACTCCAGACAGCCCTGGAGGCAAGGCTAATCATAAGACACCTCCCCTACTCGCTTAAGTACTTCAAATGGGCCAAATACCTTGGGCTTAGCTTACCTCTTTTACCAAATCGCATCACCCCTTTCAGGGGTGAAACCTCAGCAAGCTTGCTCACCCTCCATAAACTCCAAGTCTCTAATCTTTCGATCTGCATATTCTTTTTGCCTACTTTGAGCCGCTAAAAGCTTTTCTTGAATAGAATTCACCTTCTCTAATGAATCCATCAAAAGGTCAGTACCCCAAGGTCTAACCTCAAATGCATCAAACCAACCAATGGGAGACCTACATCTCCTCCCATACAGTGCCTCAAATGGAGCCATATCAATACTTGAGTGGTAGCTATTATTGTATGAAAACTCCGCCAAGGGTAAGAAGTTATCCCAATGACCACCAAATTCTATCACACATGCACGAGGGGCGGGTGGTGGCGGCCGGCAGGGGAGTCGCGGCGGCTACGGCAGAAACAGCGGAGAGGGCGCGGGCACGGCGGTCGGCAGTGCAGTCGTACGCCGTCGACGGTAGCAGCAGCACGGCAGCAACAACAGCCTGCACTCCTTCGGCAGCGGCGGGCAGTCATCTTCCAGCGGCGGGCAGGGCACTTACGAGCGGGATCGTCCAACTTGTCAAATCTGTCAGAAAACAGGACACACCGCTGTTCATTGCTGGTTTCGGTATGAGGAGAGCCGAAATAGTGATAACCGTGTCAATTATGCATCTCAAGCTGGCCCTTCCTCTGAATGACTGTTGGATACTGGGGCCAACATGCACGTTACTTCTGATCTATCCAAGCTTAACGCTCCAAATCCATATCATGGCTCCAAGGTATTACTGTTGGCAACGGTGAGTCCCTTAATATTTCTCACACTGGCACGGGTACCATTAAAAACCCCACCGCTATTTTTAACCTAGGTAACCTTACCCACGTCCCTTCTATTAAATCCAATCTCTTTTCAGTTCACCAATTCACAAAAGACAATAATTGCTCACTCTTGTTCACCTCTAATGATTTTCAGATCCTAGACAATACTACCAAGAGGGTGATTGTTCAGGGCCCCTGTGAGCATGGTCTGTACGTTCTTCCTGGCACAAATTCGTCTGCCCACCCAGTTTCAGAAAGCGTTCATGTGGCTTCGGTGGCTCTTTCGGCTGATGGCCACAGTCTGTTGTGTCACAGTCGTCTTAGTTAACCGTCTACTCAAATAATAAATTCTTTAATGTCTCAATTAGGTTTTTCTTCCATTCATGTAAACAATGTGACTCCTGTTCAATTGCTAATCTCATAAATTACCTTTTACTTTATCTGAGAAGCGTACAACTGCACCTTTTCAATTTATTCATTCTGACCTTGGGGTCCTACTGCTGTTCCTCATTTGCTGGTTTTCGCTATTATATTTGTTTTGTGGATGATTTTACAAAATACACTTGGTTGTACCCACTAAAACACAAATCACAGGCATACATCACCTTTGTCACTTTTGAAAAAATGGTCAAAACACAATTCAATTCTCATGTTAAACTTTTTCGAAGTGACAATGGAAAGGAATATGTCAATAACATCTTTAGCCAGTTTCTGCAATCCCTGGGAATTATACATCAAACCTCCTGTCCATACACTCCCGAACAGAATGGGGTGGCTGAGCGTAAGCATAGCCATCTCATTGAAACGGTGGTTACTCTTCTACATCAATCTCATCTACCTGTCCCCTTTTGGGTAGAAGCTCTAGCCACCGCAAACTACCTCATTAACAGAATGCCCAGTCACACTCTCTCCAACAAATCACCCTATCAACTCCTTTACCAAGAACTTCCCAATTATACCAACCTCCGCGTCTTTGGGTGTCTTGCCTACCCTTGGCTACGCCCTCATATTACTCACAAATTACAACCCCGATCCCGTCCTTGTATTTTTTTGGGCTACCATCCTACCTCCAAGGGTTTTCGCTGTCTTGACCCACAAACTCATTAAGTCTACATATCTCGTCATGTCAAATTTGTCGAAAATGAGTTTCCCTACGAGTCTATTTCCTCCTCCACAAATACATCATTTATTGGCGTCTTTCCCCTTTTTCCAACATACTCAAAGGGTCCCTCACCACCTTTCCCCACACCTCTACCCACTACCCAACCATCCTCATCACCCCTTCGACCGTCACCCACAATACACCCGCAACCACCACCCACACTCACAACCAACCCGAACCACCTCATACCCACAACATCTCCAGCCCGATCCGTTTTGGGTCCTTCCCGGCCACCCCGAATCACCACCGCCCGTGCCACCCCCCAATACTCATCCCATGTTAACCCGTGGCAAAGCCGGTATCTTTAAACCCAAAACTTCTCAGGCTACCATACTACCAAATACACCCCTTCCCGATAGTGAACCAACAACCTACTCTGTTGCCTCAAAAAATGCTTATTGGCGTCATGCTATGGATGACGAGTTTAAGGCTTTGACTGATCAGAAAAATTGGGTTCTTGTACCTAAGCCCTGGGGGCGGCACCCAGTGGGCTGTAAATGGGTGTACAAAATTAAACACAATGCGGATGGCAGTATTTCAGGTACAAGGCTCGTTTGGTTGCTAAAGGCTACAATCAGGAGTATGGGCTTGATTACTCCGAGACATTCAGTCCTGTTATTCGGCAGGAAACCATTCGTCTGGTACTGTCACTCACCGTGCGCAACAATTGGCTCATCAATCAGTTGGATGTTTCCAATGCTTTTCTTCATGGCATGCTTGATGAAACTATCTACATGACGCAACCACCGGGCTATGTTGATCCCTGCTTCCCTCAACATGTTTGCAAACTCCAGAAGTCTCTGTATGGGCTCAATCAAGCCCCCCGTGCTTGGTACACACGTCTGAAAACGTTCCTCCAGGGACTCGGCTTCACGTGTTGCGTACACGACACGAGTCTGTTTACTCGACATTCAGCACACGGTACAGTCATTCTTCTTGTCTATGTAGATGATATCATTATTACAGGCTCTACTGCAGCTCTCATTCAGGATGTCACTCGAGATATGCATACTACTTTCAAAATGAACGACCTTGGCCCGTTGCATTATTTTCTGGGAATGGAGATTTCTCGGACAGGCAGCGGCTTGTTTCTTCATCAGTCAAAATATGCTCGAGATCTGTTGCAGAAAGCTGGACTAGAAAAATGCACCAGTCAACCAACACTGATGGCAATCTCTTCGTCTACGAATGGAGCCGACACCCCCTTTGCCGATATCACCCACTTCCGCAGCCTCATTGGGGCTCTACAGTATCTGGCCATTACCCGTCCTGACATCCAGTTTGCTGTCAACCGAGTTGCTCAGCGCATGCATCAACCAAGTGAACATGATTACCATTGTCTAAAACGCATTCTCAGGTACATTTTTGGCACTCTTAGTCGTGGTTTACTCATTCAACCCGGGGACTTAGAGCTTCGGGGTTTCTCAGATTCAAATTGGGCAAATGATAAAAATGACAGAAAATCTACATCGGGGTTTCTCTTTTTTGGGGCCGAACCTGATCTCCTGGTGTAAAAAAACAACCCAAGGTCTCTCGGTCCTCGACTGAAGCTGAATACCGGCCCTTGCTCTTCTTGCTGCTGAGACCATGTGGGTCACATATATTCTTCGCGAACTCCGCGCCACTCACACTGTTCCTGCTCTCTATTGTGACAACAAATCAACCATCTGTGTGACCAAGAATTCAGTCCTACACACCAGAATGAAGCACGTTGATACGATTGTCTCTTTGTTCGCGATGAAGTTCAGCCCGGCACCATGACTGTGCAGTATGTACCCACTGAAGAACAACCGGCTGATATTCTCACCAAGCCTCTCCCGAGCCAACAGCACGATTACCTCAGTTCCAAGCTTCCGTTCGCTTCCGCTCAGCTCAGCTTGAGGGGGGATAATAACAGATAGTATTAAATAAATAGTATTAAATAATATTAGTATTTACTGTGTACTAATCCTAATCCTATTAGGATTAGTACTCCTTAATCCTAGTCCTATTAGGATTAGTACTCCTTCCTATATCTCCTATATATATCTCCCATGTATTCCCTTATTAGGTTAACACTTCAATACAATCAATATTCCTTCAACATTTAATATATTATTTTGAAGAAAACTGACCTATGAAGTAACATCACATAATTGAGACGTAAGAGAATTAGGATGAACATAGTCAGACTTTTAAGTTTATCGGTAATTTTTATTTAGAGACTTAAATGTATGATATTTACTTCTATAGATAATTTTACCTCAAATTTTTAAAAACACTCAATTGGCAGTAGCTTTCTGTTGTTGCATTAATAATGTGACGGGTTATTATTTGAAGGGGTTTAATTAGTAATGGGTGGACAGTGGATTGATTTATAAATTATACTAATAAGTTAAATTATAACAAATAGTTTAGCACCACGTATTTAAAAAATATCTAAATAATTTAAATTTAAAATCGTTAAATAAGTGGTTAATTTTAAATCAAAAGGTGGATGATAAGGGTATTTTGGAGTCAATAGGTGGATGAAAATGGTATTTTGGAGCCAATAGATGGATGAAGGGTAATTTTCTATCATTTTCAATACTTTAAGGATATTTTAAGTCTTTTTCCGTGTGAAGAGGTCATAAGGATTAGTTTTATTTTTGATATAGTGAACAATAAAAGTGATTAGAGGAGAAGTTTCTTTTTCATTAACTGAAAGTTGTTGCCCTTTGCTTGTGTTACCAAATATGGTGTTGCATAATATAAAAATTTAAAAAATGATAAAAATTTTATAATTTGAAATAAGTCATAGATTTTTGTATAGTTTTGAAAAATAAACATATTAAAGTTGAATTGTTATTCAATATAGAAATGTATTTTTTTTTAAAAATAAATCATATAAAATGGATGGAGTATATATAATTGGAATATAATGGATCTACCTTAGCATCTTCAGTGACGATTCCCAGCATCTAATCTCAGATGCTTCTCTGAATTTTCTTATCCTACGGCTCACATTGATCCTTCTATTCCTTTATATACATTTCATTGAGAAATGGAAAGACAAGACGCATTTTACTTATAACAAATTAAACATGAACGGAATACTCGAATCTCCGGTTGAAGCTCTTGCTTTCAATTACTGGAGCTTCGATGTTGTTTGGACGTGGATTGCTGCCGTTGTTACCGCCGCGATTACCTTCTGGAAGATCAAATCATCTTCTTCAACATTGCCCACACCAGAACCAGCATTGCTAACACTAGCTTCATCGCAGGTAGAATTAATGCGACTATCAAAAGAGAGAACTTGTTCAACGCCGGCTAGTGCTGTGATGTTGTTCGACGATGCTTTTTTGGTGAAAGAGGAAGGAACAAAAGGGAAAGTCACGGTGTATTTTAATCCAGAGGATGAGGATGGAGATGAATGTAACGGCGATGATCAGGAATTAGGAGAAGAGGACAAAAACGACGGCGTAGAGTGGTTTGAGAATTGGGAGAAATTGTTGAAATTGAGAAAAGGGGAAAGGGGATGGTATTGTTACCAGGATATGAAGCTAATTAACGGCAGCATAGTTAGATTGTGGGACGGCACAAAAAATAGTTATCTCTGTTAGTGTTTTGTAGTATTGAAAAAACTTTGATAGGAATAACAGTACTCAAATTCATAGTTGTAAATATTATTGTACTCTTTTCCGATGTTTTGTAGTATTAATATCCAAGTATTGATGATGAAAAACTGCATTTTTGGGCGATTTTTCGATATTCATTCATTTTCTATATTTTATGGAAATATTTTTTCGTATTGAGTTTGTTTTCTACATCTGTTAATGTTGAAACTCAGAATGAACAACGTATTAAAACAGGTAATATCTTGTCAGGAATTTCGGTTTAGTTGTTGTTGTAAATTGTTGAATCAAAATTGGCAACTTCAACTTTATGAGTTAATGAATAGATTTTTAAATATTTCACTTATTTCTTTAAAAAGAATGATCTAGTTTGATTTGATATAAAAAAAAAAATTAAAAAAATAAATTTAATAATCGTGAATTAAAGTTATATTAAATGTACAAAATTATCCTTTAATCTTGTGGTCATAAACACGTGGAAAGTTGAAATTAAAATATTATAAAAAAAAGGATAATGCACAAGTACCCCCTCAACCTATGCCCGAAATCCCAGAGACACACTTATACTATACTAAGGTCCTATTACCCCTGAACTTATTTTATAAGTAATTTTCTATCTCTTTTTAGCCTACGTGGCACTAGTTTGAAAAAAAAAAGTCAACCTTCGTTGGGCCCACAAGATAGTGCCACGTAGGTCGAAAAGGGTAAAAAATTATTAATAAAATAAGTTCAGGGGGTAATAGGACCTTAGTATAGTATAAGTGTGTCTCTGAGATTTTGGGCATAGGTTGAGGGGGTACTTGGGCATTATCCCTAAAAAAAATCACTCTTTTCAAAACAAACTAAAAGGAAGGGATCATTTTTCTAAAACAAATAGAATATTTAACTACGGAAAATGAACCATATTATGATTGAAGTACAAATTGCGGCTAAGGTGCACTGCAAAATAGGAATTCGTAGAATAAACACGCGAATAACCGAAGAGGTTTGACATCTATTATATATACTTAAAATTTATTTTAATTATATATAAAGAATATAATTTTTCACCGAAAGAAATCGAAATCAACCATTGGTATAAGATGGATCCACCCCGTCTCTGTCTGCTTTCATTTTCTAATATCTTTTGTGGCTATTCAAGGTGATAAGATAAATTTTTAAAATGATGAAAATTATATCCACAAATGGCAGCCATGAAATTAATGATTTTTGGATCTTCTTTTTGTAGTGTGATAGTAACTGCTGTCAAACAATACTTCAAGATAGTTGGATTGAAATGAAATCAGCTGAGAACAGAATAGGATACACCACATCAAAATTAATTAATCTTTAGCGACGATAACTAAATTACTCTAAATATACTTTTTAGGGACAATTTTGAAAATATCTCTAAAGGCTATAATGAGATTAGACCCAATGCTCTTTTGTTACTGTTGTATATGCAAAATGCTCAAAAAAATTGAAAGAGAAAAGTTGTGGCTCTGTAAGATAATAAAAGGCTCATAAACTTTAATGTGAAGTGCACAGACCACAGTTTCTATAGAGTTAATTTATTTTCATAATTTATTATCCAAATTTAGATATTTTTTTGAAATTACTGGCTACGTCATTATATAAATAAATGTAAGTAAATACAATACAAATAGTGTAAATAAGTTTTAACCATCGTTTTAAAATTGCTTTTAAATATTCTTTTTTCTACTCTAATCAAATATGCAGTCGCCTACATAGATTTATATTACAACTGTACTATGTTGGTTATTACAATATTAGTAGTGATGGTAGGGTAACAATTATATATTAGAAAATATTAAAGAATTGGAGTTTGTTAAATAAAATCCAAGAGTAGATATGCGCGATAATTAGAATAACATGAAAGAAGCCAAATTCGTATTCAAACATTTCTCACCACTGACTTGTGAGTTGTGGTGCATGTCATCTATTCTATGTTACGTATCATCTTATGTATACCAAACGAAAAAACTTTATTTTGTGTGTTACATAATAACTTCTTTTTAACTATCTCATAAGTCAACTTGTGTGATTAAAAATATGAGTAAATTTTAAGTTTTATCAAACATAAAAATCACATTAGCTGTTATTATAGTTTTGCTATTCGCCTTGAGCATCTGATTTGTATAAATTATCTGCATCTCATTTCTATAAAATTGCAGAAATTATATTTGTATATCAATTAGATAATTATATATATATAACTAATGTGTATATTTATCAGTGTTTGTGTTTGTATATAGCGAGTAAGAGAGAAAGACAAAAGAGAGTTGGGCACGGGAAGACTTGTATTTGTACAATTACAAGTGTATCAGGCGAAAGAGATATATATTAGTCTTTGAATACAACTCTCTCACATACTTTACACAAACACAATTTATACATTTGTGTTTGTATAAAGTGAGAGAGGCGAGCCAGAGAGTGGAGAGTGAGATTCAGGGAAGAACGACGAAAAATTGATTTGAATTGTATTAAATGAAACTTAGCTATTGCGTTTATTTTAGTGATAAGGGTTTGAAAACTATCACAACTTTGGCCGATTTTGCGGTTGCGATATTTAACTTTCATGAGGACCTATTACCTCCCTTAACTATTTAATAGTGTATTTTTTACACCATGAACTACTTAATAGTGTATTTTAAAGGTATATATGTGCCTATGTAGACACATTACTATTTATAATTTTTGCATTATTTTTATGTGTACGTGGACAAATATATATGTTTAAAATAAGGTATTAAACGGTCTTGGGAGGTAATAATCCTCATGAAAGTTTAGTATCGCAACAACAAATTCAACCTAAATTGAAATATTTTCAGACTCTTATCTCTTTATGTTAAATTAATAATTTACCCTAATGCACAATTTTCACTTAAATCTTGCATGATTAATATTAATCGAATGATATATAAAATAAAGTCTATCATGAAACTAACGGTAGACTCAAAAATCAATAAGTCAAGTCAGAATTCTTTGATTTTTTCCTTTGGGCCTAAATAATGAATAGTCATGCTGCTTCCTCGGTCTAACAATATTTATCTATTATACAAAAATTAAATATTCAATAATACTTGTTTATTTTATAAAATTTATAGATAATTCTACATTTAGTTTTTACTTTAACTTATCATTAATTATAGTTATTTTTTTATTACATTTTTCAATATATTATATTTATTATATTCAAAGGGTGATAGAGTAAAATTATCTTTCTATTTATAATTTCTTAAGAAATGTGTCAAATCAATAATAGACAATTATTGTTGGACAGAGAGAGTACTTTCTAATTGATTCTCTCAAAGTTATGTTAAATTCTCAAGATAGTTATGTTAAATTCTCAAGATAGAAGCTTATATAGTTTACAATTATATATTTTCGTTGTTCACTTTTAGTTGTCATGTTACAATTTTTGAAAGTCAGTCAATTTGATTAATTTTAAAGTTAAATTAGATTATATTCATTCAATATTTTAAACAAAAAATTAAAATATTTAGTAACGGTACAAAAAATACTATAAAATCTCATATTTACATATCACTATAATGACAAAATACATTACAAAATGTCATTCAAAGTTATTATTACTTGATTCAAAAAAAGAAAAATATGACAATTGATAATGAACGAAGTAATATGAATTGATAATGAACGAAGTAATATGAGTCTAAGAATCTAAATGATGCGTGAAAAAAAAAGACCAAAATAATGTGCATGAAAAAAAATTGTATTGAGCGCACTAAATATAAGATTGGCCAAATGTTAAAGGAATAAACTTATATAAGGGAGGAAACGCTCGAAATAATCTCTCATCTTTAGGTTAAGACTCAAAATGATCTTTGAGTTTTTAAATGGAACACTAATAGTTTTTTATTTTTGCAATATTGGTGCACTTTCGGTCCTATTCTAAAATTTTGCCTATTTTTAACATTAATTTTGTCCAAAATTATATATAAGGAATGTCCAATCGTCTTTTTATATATTTAATAGAAATAATAATTCTATCTGAGAGAAGGTGATAAGAAAAACACCTTGTTTTGTTCACTAAAAATATTACTGCAGCTAAACTAAAAACATCTTAACATATGACTTTGCAGGAAAAGAAAAAATTATACTATTGCGCGTGAAATTTTCGTGATAAACCTCTCGACTTTACTTGCAATACGATTTCTACTAAATAAAACAAAGTATTTTTCTTCTCTCATTCTTTGACATGGAGTTCTTATTTCTACTAAATGTATAAAATGACGATTGAACATCCCAACATAGATTATGAATAAATCAATGCAAAAAATTAGGTAAAATTTTGAAGGAGGACCAAAAGTGCATCAATATTGCAAACATGAGAAATTATTAGTGATTCATGTGAAAACTCAAGAATCATTTTGACCCTTAATATAAAGAAGATGGACTATTTTGATACTTTCCTCGGTACAAGGCACTAATAGGGATTGCGATGGCGCAGAATTGAGATACTTTGGCGACAAATTCAACACGTGATTGTAGTTGGCATATTGGTCCATTTCAATATTGAGTTTTTTCCTTAATTACGTGTACCAAACATTATCAACCCCAAATACATTTTGTGGTACCAATTTGTATCTTCATGCACGATTCCCATTATCTAATTCAATATCCTCTCTCACCCTAATCCGATCCCTAATATATACACCCTATGTTAATTAATTAATTTGAATTTATTTTTACTATAATAAATTACAAACCATTTCACTAGAAATTCATAAATGTATTTTTTTTAATTTTATTTCAAAATTTACCATTAAACACTTGTGTAATTCTCCATGTTAAGATTACAAATACTAATCAATAAATTAAATTACCGACAAATTTAGTTCAATGATTAATTTCCTTTAAAGTACTACTTAACTTATTTCACGTGTCGAATTCATAATTTCACTTGCAAGGTTTGATACGATGAGATATAAGTTTCTCAAAAAGGCATATAAATCAATCTCTATAATGAGACATGAATTTCATCAACTAACTTATTATTTCACCAACATATATTATTATTAATATCATCCAAACTACCGAACATATTAACTCATCTCAGAATCTCACATTTTAATAAATCAAAGCGATAATTAATATATACATATCAAAATAATTATATCGGGATTAAGAATGTAAGTAGATTAATAATTTAGAAAATATGCTTTTGTCAGTCTAAAATAACTATCTCTACTTGGTCGCGTTCAATACATACAAAATACAGTAGCACAAGAAGTTGGAACTATCTCGTTCCTATAATCAAGATAAATTATATGTAATCTTGTGTTGCAATCGTATCGATGACATGTCCATTTTTCATTTTAGATTGTAAACAAAAATAATAACCCGATGATTTAATCCTTTGTGTATATGCTAAAACTCTGTCCTCCACTAAATCATCTTTTTATTAATAAATAGACATTATAAATGAATATAAAATCTACTAAAACTATAATTATTCTATAATAAATATTATTCTTAAACATATGGTTTAATAGTATATATAGATCCCAAACAACAACACAAGTTTTAATAATGTCAGGCCACTATTTGAGGGGAAATTATTAAGTTCTGCAAAACAAATATGCATCAGATATTATGCCGTGATTGAGGCATGAAATTTTGTTATGTGGGGCTGCAGGTTAAAATTGGAATTGCTTTGCTATATCGCCATCTCTAATGTCAATTAACTTTGACTTATCCTAATAATTATATCTTTTCAACGGATTAAGCAAAGAAATAATGCTCTAATAGTCCCAGAGGGTTCCACGGTAGATGAAGTCGTTGTTATTTGGATCTGGTAATGCACAATACCAATAAGTGTTGCTTAGCTATTCATGAACATTTATGTGCTCTGCATGCATATTATAATTAACATCACTCATTAGTTGTTGTTGTGTATCAGTTGGACAGTAAATTTCAAATGAGAATCAATTAGAGTCATGTCAAAATCAGCCTGGTCGATCATTTTGTGAACATGAAGAGCAAATTTAGCATTTTAAAATGACTTGTTAACATTTTTGGCCTGGAAATGAAATTGGTGGCATTAGGCAGGTGCACTACTTTTTCATGTAAATGAACATTTATTGGAGAGAAAGAGGGGACCCAGAACCCACGCTATAGTAAAGAATAACATAACGAAAAGTATAATAAGAAATTTTTTTTACTAGTCTAAGATTATTAACTAAGATAAGAAGATGAAACTAGAAAGGAGAACTAGCTTGTTTAAGAGAGTCCAAAGTCAAAATGGTAATTTTTTCCTTAAAAAGACATAGACAGTATATCAAAAAAATTTAAACCAAAATGAAAAAATGGCTCTAGAGGGAGTGATGTCTTTCGAACAAGGCGATTTTATCAAAAAATAAATAAATTAGAAATCGCTACATGAGCAACGTTTTTTCTCGATTTCTTTTTTAAAAAGAAATAAAATCGCTGTCGATTTTCCTCAATTTGTTTTCTTTTAAATTGTGCCTGTAGAGTTGACAATTTGCAGTTCTCATGGATCAACTAGGTGAAAAATACAATGAGATTCATTACAAAGGAGGGGAAAATCATGTCAAATTTATTTGAAGTTTTTTTTTTATAAATTATTTCTCTGTCTCATTTTACGTAGCAATATTTAATCGGGCACAAAGTTTAAGAAATAAATAAAGATTTTGAAATGTTTATTAAATTGCCTTCAAAAATAGATTAACTTTTCTCTCTCCTCATAAATATATTTGAATACTATTTTTAAAATTAAGTGGACCAATAAGGGTAAAAAAAAATTATACATTTAAATACTTACCATATAAGAAAATGTGACATTCTTTTCGGAACTGACCAAAAAGGAAATGGTGCCACATAAAATGAGACGGAGGGGGTAATAAGCAACAATTAAAAAAAAATGAGGGAAATAGCTGATAGCGATTATAGTTTTTCAAAAACAAAATAAAAAGTTTGAAGAGATTTCAATTTATTTTTTTTTTTTAAAAAAAAGTTTGAGGTAAAACTGCATTGGCAGCTGATTTCAGTATTTTTTTATAAAAAAAATGTTTTTTTTTGGCAAAATCGTTGTCCCAGACAACAATTCTGATCGACGCATTAACAGTTGTTAATTTTGTTCGAAAGACATCGCTCTCTCAAGAGCGATTTTGCCCTTTTAATTTTTTTTTTGATATACCGTTTATGTTTGTTTGACGGAAAAAGTTACCCTTTTAGCTCCGGATTATTGTTTAAGAATCTTTTATTAGCTTGTTCTTAGGTTTATTACAAATACCTAATGTTACCTCTATTTATACTTGTATAGGTATGTTTCTAAAAATTACTCTAGTTACATTTACGAGAAATATCTAGATATCCTTATGTTCTAATTATGTAACAAAAATCTAGATATTTCTATACTTCACTATAGATATCTAATTGTGTATAACATCTAAGATACTTTCTTAAATTTACTTTACAAAATTTTAGAAAATTTAACTAAATATCTAAAATATTTTTTGTACCTTTAAAAAATCATCTTTATTTTTCACAACCGCATCTTTCGAGAAATGAAATTGTGAAACCCAAATTTTATGCAATAAACTTGTAACGCACGAAGAAGGAAATGAACCCGTGTTGTAGACCCTCTTCCCATGAGATGGGCCTCAGCGCTGTAAACCCCCTATTTGACGGACCAGGGTGGTCCGAGTTCAACCAATGTTCTTATTATGAGGCCAATTCAACTCATGAGTTTTATTTAACCTTATGCCTACAAATACAACGATATTATTTTAAGGGTAAACACATACCTTTCATCAATATAGATATGCCATGGATATTACCAAGGATCTGAGATGTATGAACAAATGATGTGAATAAATATTTATACAATCATGACTAGTATAAAATATAAATAGCTTATGAAATACTAGAAACTTATCATTACAAATTAAACAGCACTATTTGTATGTGTGTCTTTATGTAAAATAGAAAGTAAAGATTTTTACAACTTGTCGTCCATGTGATCAATCGACACCTGGCAGCCATGTCAAATATTGCACCTTGTCTGTTGTGGGGTTAAATGGTCAAAATCTAATTAAATATTATTCGTCTTAAAATATAGGTCAAATACATAAACAAATCTCTAAACTTGTTGGATTTTTCCCCTCAGGTATCTCAACTACGTCATTTTTTAATTGAATCATTGAATCACCCATTTGTTTTTTATCAGTTTTTCTATTGTAAATGTCTTCAATTATGTTCGAATTGTAATAATTTTGATTGAAGAAATGAAAACAAATCGTGTTAGTCTCATTTGTTTTCTAATGTGTTCAAATGACTTAAGTAAAACACAATTATTCTCAAACATATTCACTGTCAATTGGACTAATGATTTGTGGAACAACATATGTATCTCTATCAATACTCCTCACAAATCTGGTTCCACATCAAACAACGGTATTTGTTTAAACAGAAAAAAAAAAACCCAACAAATTTAGAAATCTAGTTATGTATTTGACATAAAATATAAAATAATAGTACTAAATAAACTGAACACTTGGACCGTACATGATAAATAATTGCTGCCCTATTTTCTTTCCATTGTCCCCATTTTCCCCCAATTGGCTGGTACATCTAAGAGATAATAACCAATAATAGACAAGTGCCAACCTGCCACTGCTGGATAAATAAATAAAAGAGAGAACAGTAATTTACTGCTTTCTGGTATTTTTAATTTTAAATTTGTTTGACTATTTTAAATTTATATCAGATAATATTTTTGTTTAAAGGTAACGCTCTTTATCATAAATTTTTTCATATCACAATTAAAATCTGAAATTTCTGATTTAGGAAAAACAGTTTCGTCACACTTTGAGGGGCGGTGCATTCACTTCTTGCCCATTATCTGTGAAGGTCCCAACTATGTGATACCTCAAACGTAAATGTTTTTCCATAATTGTCTAATTATAAGAGTGATAATAAATATCTTGGTTTAAATACGTGTAGGACTAAAATGAGGATGGAAAACAAGCCAAGCTAATATTTGAAGGCGTATAAATAAATGCATTCTCATCAATTCACCAACCCCTACAATTAAATAAATCACAGCTAATCCTTGCCCCCCTCTCTGTTTTTTTTGTCTCCCACATAAATCATAATACAATACAATACTTTGCTTCCTACCAACAGCCTATAACACATACATTCGCAAAAATGATGAAAACTCTACTTGTTTCTCTGTTTCTAATTTCATCAGTAACTACATCATCTTCTTCTGTTAGTGACATTGTCCGCTCTTCCTGCGTGCACGCCAGCTATCCCACAATTTGCGTCAGAACACTCTCTTCATACTCGGACTCACCCATTAACACCCCACAGGATTTAGCTCAAGCCGCGGTGAAAATTACCCTTTCTCGGGCAGGTAAAGCGTCTGGGTTCCTGTCTCGGGTGAAAGTGGAAAGCAAAAGAGAGAAAGGGGCATTGAGTGATTGTATCGAACAGATGGGTGACTCGATGGAGGAACTGAGGAAGAGTTTGTCAGAACTTAAACATGTACGCAGGGGAAATGCATTTAAGTGGCAAATGAGCAATTTGGAGACGTGGGTAAGTGCTGCTTTGACAAACGAAGATACATGTCTTGATGGATTCAACGAAATTGATGGCAAAATCAGGTCTGATGTGAAACGAAAGATTACGAATGTTGCTAGAGTTACTAGTAATGCACTTTACCTTATCAATCGACTTGATCATTCTCCAAACAAAATTACTCATCCTTGATCATTATTTCGGTTAATTAACATTAACGGGAGAAATAATAGCGAGAGCTTAATGCATTTGGTTGTTCTTTCTTCTTTTTCTTTGGTAACTATGCATTTTATATGTTAGAAACCAGTATTATTAATGGTGCAATATTTATAAGGTAAGAATTGTCTAAATTCCAATTTGGCCTTGTTCTTATTTGATT
>JAKWIY010001323.1:0-21782 GCA_027704805.1 Solanum corneliomulleri | reverse complement strand
TGTTTCAGTCCACAAGAACGGATTCGCCGTTTTGTGAAGGGGTTGAGGTCAGAGTTGCGGATTTCAGCTTACACTTAGCGGCTACAGCGAAATCCTTTCAGGAAGTGGTAGACTTCGTGATAGAGGTGGAGGGAGTGAAGCCAGATGACTTCACCATGGCATCGACATCAAAAAGGTTTCGAAAGAGAGGTGAGTTTAATGGTTCTTAATCCAGAGGGCAAGGCTCAGGAGGTTATCCAACCCGACCCATTCAGTCTTCACTACAGACTGTAGTTGGGGGTCCACCTCAGACCGGTCAACATTTCTCTGAGGTTAGAGGTTATTCCCAGACTTCGTCATTCTCATAGAGACCGATGCTTGAATCCAGAGAATGTTATGGACGTGGGGAGACTGGACACATTAAGAGGTATTGTCAAAGACAGAGTTACAGACCTCCCACAGTCAGAGGTAGAGGTGGTAATGGAAGAGGCCGTCATCCTGGAGGACGTGGTGGTCGAGGTAATGGTCGTCACCAAAACGGCCGGGGTGATGGGAAAACTGGAGCCACTACAACACAACATGGTAGGGGAAACAGGCAAACAGGTGATAAGGCCCATTGTTATGCTTTCCCTGGGCGGTCTGAAGCGGAGACATCTGATGCTGTTATCACAGATAATATTTTGGTTTGTGATTTCATGGATTCTATATTATTTGATCCTTGCTCCACATTTTCATATGTATCTTCTTCATTTGCTAATGGTCTTAATTTACCTTGTGAATTGCTTGACATACCTATTCGTGTGTCTACTCCGGTGGGTGAGTATGTGAAAGTTGAAAAAGTATATAGGTCTTGTTTGGTGACTTTTGTGGGGAGCAACACTTATGTAGATTTGGTTATCTTAGAAATGGTTGACTTCGATGTAATTCTGGGTATGACTTGGATTTCTCCAAATTTTGCAATATTGGATTGTAATGCTAAAACAGTGACGTTAGCCAAGCCTGGGACAGATCCGTTAGTGTGGGAGGGTGACTACACTTCCACTCCAGTTCGTATCATCTCCTTTCTTCGTGCTAAGAGAATGGTTAGTAAAGGGTGTTTAGCTTTCTTGGCACATCTCAGGGATGACACTACCCAAGTACCTCCAATTGAGTCGGTTTCGATAGTCCATGAGTTTCTGGATGTGTTCCCTGCAGATCTTCCTGGTATGCCACCGGATAGAGATATTGACTTTGGCATTGATCTTGAACCGGGTACTCGCCCCATTTCTATACCCCCTTATAGAATGGCTCCCGCGGAGTTAAGAGAGTTAAAGGCTCAACTTCAAGAATTGTTAGGAAAAGGCTTTATTAGACCAAGTGCATCTCCTTGGGGTGCTCCTGTTTTGTTTGTGAAGAAGAAGGATGGAAGTTTTCGGATGTGCATAGACTATAGACAACTGAATAAGGTAACTATTAAGAACAAGTATCCTCTTCCTCGCATTGATGATTTGTTCGATCAGTTACAAGGTGCTTGCACCTTCTCGAAAATCGATTTGAGATCTGGTTATCATCAATTAAAAATACGGGCAACGGATGTGCCCAAGACTGCTTTTCGGACCAGATATGGGCATTATGAGTTCTTAGTAATGTCTTTTGGGCTTACGAATGCCCCTGCTGCTTTCATGAGCTTGATGAATGGGATTTTTAAGCCATATTTGCATCTCTTTGTCATCGTATCATTGATGATATATTGGTATACTCAAAGAGTAAGGAAGAACATGAGGAGCACTTGAGAATTGTATTGGAAATGTTGAGGGAGAAAAAGCTTTATGCCAAATTCTCCAAGTGTGAGTTTTGGCTAGATGCCTTGTCCTTCTTGGGGCATGTGGTTTCTAAGGATGGAGTGATGGTGGATCCTTCCAAGATCGAAGCAGTGAAGAGTTGGGCAAGATCAACTAATGTTACAGGGGTCAGGAGCTTTGTTGGTTTAGCTAGCTACTACCGCCGATTTGTCAATGGGTTCTCTTCTATTGCTTCCCAATTGACAAGCTTGACTAAGCAGAATGTTCCATTTGTATGGTCGGATGAGTGCGAAGAGAGCTTTCAGAAGCTCAAGACATTGTTGACTACTGCACCCATTCTCACCTTGCCAATTGAAGGTAAGAACTTCATTTTTTATTGTGATGCATCTTATTCTGGTTTGGGTGCAGTGCTAATGCAAGAAAAGAATGTAATTGCTTATGCTTCAAGGAAATTAAAGGTGCACGAACGCAATTACCCGACCCATGACTTGGAGTTGGCCGCGGTAGTATTTGCATTAAAGCAATGGAGGCACTATTTATATGGGGTTAAGTGTGAAGTCTATACGGATCATCGTAGCCTACATTATGTCTTTACTCAAAAAGATTTGAATTTGAGACAGAGGAGATGGATGGAACTACTGAAGGACTACGATATCACTATTTTGTATCATCCGGGAAAACCTAATGTTGTGGCAGATGCTTTAAGTAGAAAGACAGGAAGCATGGGAAGTCTAGCTCATTTGCAAGTTTCTAGACGCCCATTGGCTAGGGAAGTTCAGATTCTGGCTAATGACCATATGAGGTTAGAAGTAAATGAGAAGGGAGGATTTTTGGCTTGTGAGGAGGCAAGATCTTCCTTCCTTGACAAGATTAAGGGAAAGCAACTTAATGATGAGAAATTGATCCGGATCCGAGATAAAGTGTTGCGAGGAGAGGCTAAGGAAGCAAAAATCGACGAGGAAGGTGTTTTGAGAATTAAGGAAATGGTATGTGTACCCCGCATCGATGATTTGATCAACACTATTCTGACAGAGGCTCATAGTTCAAGGTATTCTATACATCCGGGTGCAACCAATATGTACCGTGACCTAAAGCAACACTTTTTGGTGGAGTAGAATGAAGCCCGACATTGTTGGATTTGTTGCCAAATGTCAAATTGTCAACAAGTAAAGTATAAACACCAGAGGCCCGGAGGAACACTTCAGAGAATGCCCATTCCGAATGGTAGTGGGAGAGAATTGCAATGGACTTCGTGGTTGGTCTTCCAAGAACAATGGGTAAGTATGACTCCATTTGGGTGATTGTTGATAGGTTAACTAAGTCTCTCACTTCATTCCGTTCAAGGTGACTTACAATGCAGAAAAGTTAGCCAAACTATACATCTCGGAAAGTTCTTCGGTTTGCATGGAGTTCCACTCTCCATTACTCAGATAGAGGTACGCAGTTTACTTCTAAGTTTTGGAAAACATTGCATGCGGAGTTGGGTACTAGGTTGGACCTAGTACTGCGTTCCATCCTCAGACCGAGGTCAGTCTGAACGAACGATTCAAGTGTTAGAGGACATGCTTCATGCATGTGTGATAGAATTTGGTGGCCATTGGGATAGCTTCTTACCCTTAGCGGAGTTTTCATACAATAATAACTATCACTCAAGTATTGTTCTGGCCCCATTTCAGGCACTGTATGGGAGGAGATGTAGGTCTCCCATTGGTTGGTTTGATGCATTTGAGGTTAGACCTTGGGGTACTGATCTGTTGACGGACTCAATAGAGAAGGTGAAATCTATTCTAGAAAAGCTTTTAGCGGGTCAAAGTAGGCAAAAAGAATATGCAGATCGAAAGGTTAGAGATTTAGAGTTTAGGGAGGGTGAGCAAGTCTTGCTGAAGGTTTCGCCCATGAAAGGAGTGATGCGGGTTTGGTAAGCGAGGTAAGCTTAGACCAAGGTACATTGATCCCATTGAAGTTTTTGAAAGCGAGTAGGGGAGGTGGCTTATGAATTAGCCTTGCCTCCAGGACTGTCCGGAGTGCATCCGGTATTCATGTGTCCATGTAAAAAGGATACCATGGGGATGGAAACTACATCATTAATTGGGATTCGGTTTTGCTGGTGAGAATTGTCTTATGAGGAGGAGCCTGTTGCTATTTAAGCTAGGAAGTCCGCAAGTTGAGGTCAAGGGGAGATTGCATCCATCAAGGTGCAATGGAAGAATCGCCGGTTGAAGATTCCATTGGGAGAAGGAGGCGGATAGCAAGAAAGATACCCACATCTGTTTACAGATTCAGTACTCCTTTTCGCCCTTGTTTTTCTTCTTGTGATCGTTCGAGGATGAATGATGTGTAAATTGGTATCTATTGTAACGACCTGTTTAGTCGTTTTGAGCAGCAGATTTTATTTCGGAAAAACTGGCTGAGTCAACGGATCCACGACGGACCGTCATGGGCACGACGGACCGTCGAGGGGGTCTCGTTCAAAACACTTAGAATTCTGAAATTTATTGGGTACTGAAATAGACTCTCTGAACTTCGTGACGAATGGCAGGACGGACTGTCGTGGGCACGACGGACCGTCACACATCTTTCACAGAAATTAAGTCTCTGAACTTTGTGACGGAAACAGCAGGACGGACCGTCGCAGGCACGACGGGCCGTCACAGGCTGCGTAATCCCAGGCTGGGTCGGATTTCTGTTAAGTAATTTAAGGGGCGTTTTGGGCTATTCCTGCTTATAATTAAAGTTAGTGGTTTAATATTAATAACTCAATTACTTGGGGGTTAAAAGGGATAACCTTGAGTTAAATAGTGGGTTAATTCCTATCTTTTATACTTAATTATATGCTAATTAGGGTAATAGAAGAGGGTTTTAACTAGAAAAATAGAAAGAACAGGAGAGAGAGGGAAAGAGAATCGATCGAGAGAGAGAAACGAAGAAGATAGCGAAGCTTTGGGGAATGCTTTGCTTGATCACTAATCTTCGGTGGAGGTAGGTTATGGTTTTTATATATTCGTAGTAAACTCTTAATAGCGAATGATATGTATTGGTAGTATTGTAAACCCTTCTATATGCTAAATTGTATGCTTGCATGAATGTGATTATATAATTGTGATAAAATAAGCATGATGAAGCTATTTGAATCCTAATCTTGAAAGAAACCCTAATCACTTTGTTAATGATGATGCCTTGGTATAAAGAAGGCTTGATGAACGAAGTAGTGAGATTAGGGGATCGGGTGCCCAAGTTCCGGTACCATGATAGAAATATGAGGATCGTGTGAACGTCTGGTACCAGGATAGAATGGGATCGGAGTGTCACGTTCCGACACCAGGATAGTATATGGATCGGGTGCCACGTTCCGATACCAGGATAGTATATGAGGATCGGAGTGTCACGTTCCGACACCAGGATAGTATAGGATCGGGTGCCACGTTCCGGTACCAGGATAGTTATATGAGGATCGGAGTGTCACGTTTCGACACCAGGATTAGTATATAGAGAGGAGTGTGAAGTGTCCGTACCGACACGAGGGGAATAAAGATAATGAATCTTGAGAGGGTTAATATACTCAATTTAATGAACCTAATTCCCAAATGAGTATGATATTGAGGCTTGAGTCCTCATGTGTGAACTTGGCGGTTGCTTATTAATGATTATAGTACTTGTTGTTGCTACATGTTGAGTATTTAGTTGATTTATGATATTATCTGATATATATGTTGTTTTCTATTTTGAGTTGGCCGATGATATCTACTCAGTACTTGTGTTTTGTACTGACCCATACTTGTATGTTTCTTGTTATTGGGGGAGTGCAGGAAACGTGCCGTCGTCTTCAACTCAACGCCACTCTAGCCAGTCTTCATTAGATCGGATTTCAGGGGGAGCTAATGCTTCTAGCTTGGACTGGATCTTCTTCTCATGTCTTGATGCCTTGAAGTTCCGGCATGGACTAGTTTTTTTATTATTTAGCTTCTTAGAGTACTCTTAGTTTAGTAATTGATCATAGATATTCTTGTGGTGATGACTTCCAGATTTGGGGAATAATAGATGTTGAGTTTTTAGAAGTTTATTGAATTGATTTTTTCATTAATGAGTTTTAAGTCTTCCGCGTTTTGATTTGTTTATTATATTGAAATGTTGGGTTTAGATTGGATGGTTCACTCACATAGGAGGGTAAGTGTGGGTGCCACTCGCGGCTCGGTTTTGGGTCGTGACACATATAGACAACATACATAATATAGTCTTAAAAATGGATGTCTCATATTAATCCATTTAAAGGGAAGAGAACAAATGGGCATAGCCCTTACACAATTGTAAATATGCCACTTAGGGATTACAACAATATCTTAAAACAACATGAGTGAAATGAGTGTCTTTAGACTATAATGATCTATCATATATAGAGTGATAGAAAAGGGATCATCCCCGGAACATGAGGACAAACCTACACTTGGAGAAATGATCCATGTCTTCCTTCAAAGTTGTTAGAAACCTTTTAAGGACTGGAACCTTAAATGATGGGGGGAAAGGGAGAAATGGGGTTAGCACATAATTTTTACAGAGTATGGAATCGTATGCACACACAACATAGGAATCATTCTAGAAAGGACATTTGTTCAAAACCATGCCAAGTTACTTCGGAAAACCTTATGTATAATGAAGAATACATATAGGACAATACACATCTATTCATTAAGAAAATAACATGTTCAACACAAGAAAATTCTTCTCAAGTTAATCCAGGTCAATATGTTTATATCATAATAGAATTCATAACAATGTACTCCAACATCAAGTTACCAAAACAAAGCATATCGAAGAGTTTATGTCATAATAACACATACAAGACCCTTACTTATAAAATCCCACTAAGTATACAAGTTCAATGATCAAGTTAACATTTATAACCTTACCCAATCAAGAAAATCAAATAAGGAATCACAAGTAATGCCTAACATCAAATAACATGGCATTAGGAGTAGCAATCATCATACTTTAGTAACAGAGACCAAATACATGTTATTAAGTGAAACCAAAATAACATACTGTTATTAACATGTAAGATCAACATACAGATGTCATTTACACTTATAAACATATAAGAACATAAGAACATCATTCTAAGACTTCCCTCAAGGCTAAGTAGTACAATGTATAGGTAGAGTCCCATACCTCTACCTAGACTAAGTCAAGTCCCTCAAGTCATCCTAATTAGAGTCCACTTTATTACTTCAATTATTTTTGGGAAAATTTTGCCATAACCGACATAGACAACATACGCCAATGTAGAATCTGGTGTCATGGAACCCTTTAACGAAAGAAGGTGGACTGCTGTGAATGTAGTACAAAAACATGAACATAACTATGGGGCAACATTGTTTTACAAATAGTAGATGTTGTTGGGACCCTTTTTATGCTACATGAATTATAGTCACCAATATCAGGAGTACAACAGTGAACTTACCTTCCCTATGTGTGAAGGGACACTCTTCACTACTAGTTCACTCGGTGCTAAGCTAGAGTACCTTTTGAAATGTCTTTTTATTAATAATCATTACTTAGTTTAGGTCATAGGGTTTACCCCTTATATATTCATAGTCATTATCTCAATTGGAATTGCATGAGAACACCTCTCATTACTATTCTCATATGTGAGATTACCTTAGTAACATCATATTATCATAGTAAGGCACAAATACTTCATAACCAACCTTATATAATTACATCTTTAGCATACTCTCATAATCACATAATCAAGACATTTCAATTAAACATGATACCAAACAAATAAATCTCATCATAAGGTATACTTTAATATTATTTCATCACTAAACAGAAGTAATTATAATTGAATCAAAGGTTTTAGATCACAAAAAAAACTTCAATCTCCTTCACAAGCCATCATCATAGTCTTACAATCAACTGAGGCAATTTGACACCACAATGGGCGTAATATCATCACACAATAGTAATTAATATAATAATGAAGTAAGTTGAATCAGTACACATCAATTCATCGCTAGTTCTAGGGTTAGAGACTTGGGTCAAATTCATGATATATTCCACAAATTAGGTTAACTCATAAGAACTAGGTTTATTGAATCATAGTACATCATAATATAAGTATTATATCAAAAATAAACCATATACAACATAATTTAGAAAGTGAATTTCTTAATAGAAATAAACCCACATGAATCTCATCTTTTTGTAATCAATTTTGGAAGAACCCTTTATGGAAAGGAATCCCAAAAGGTGAAAAGATCCCTTACATTGTTAAATTGTTGAAGAGTGATGGATAAAATAACCCTTGTTGATTCCCAAATACCTTGACCTAGCCCTTCAATGATGTTCTTCTTTTTGGGAGAGAGAAAGTAGAGAGAAGGAAGATCAATTGAGTTTTCGGATTTGAGAGGTGTTAAGTTATGTTTAGACTAAGGGTAGGTTATATAGTTAATTAAGAACCTAATTAACCAAGACCTAAACACTAATTAACCCACTAACAAACTAACTTAATTAAGCAAAAATAACTAAAATGTGCCAGCAAAACAATGACTCTGACCTACAAGACCCCGACATACACGATGTAGGTCAGCTGACGGCGAGGACCTCCACCGCCCTATGAAGTCGTCATTTTGGTCAGAGAATGACAAAAATGGACTCTTTACCAAAATCCATAAGAGACCATAGATTCCCCATTGATCAGGTTATGCCTCGTAGCCTGTAACTATCAGCGGCTACTGTCGCAAGAGTACTTTTATCCATAATGCAAGGGTCCTTCTCGAAGACAATTTGGGGGGTCCTTGGGGAGTCAAACCCATATGTTACTACCCTAAACCAACTTTTATATGTGTAAGACACCTTAAATACTAAATATCATGAAATTCTGACTCCTAAAACCTCGTGAAATAGGCTCAAAAACACTAGCACCTTTTTGTACTAGTGTCCAGACATCATAGACGTTCCTTGATGTTTTGACTCTAATACTTCCTAAATGACTCTTATTCACTATTATTGACCTTAAAATATTTCCAAAACTCTTAGAAACTCTTGTGAGGCTCTACACTACGTTTTATACTTCTTGAGTGTGACAAGATCGACTCCAACTCACTTGTTTGGTTTACACTAGGTTACGATCATCTACACATAGTATCTGATAAAGTATAGTTTAGCGTTAATGAAAATGGAACCTCTGCAAGGAAGTGGTGGTTATAATTATTTTATCAATGCTTAGATATTGGTCTGTTTGAGTTCTTGCTGAATCAACCTTCCAACGTGTTCCTAGATGTGTTGATCATGTGACATGATGAGTGTGAATGAAAACAACATCAACCAACGTTGTCACTAATATGATTCAACTCTACAAGTGTAACTCTTTTTGAAGGTTAGATTTTGAGAACCGCCATAAGCATATTTAAAAATTGTGGTATATGCAATCCTCTCTGTCAAGGATATTTTGCAAAAAATCAATTTATGTAGTGAGATAAGAAACCAAGTGGCTAGCTGAGCTACTGGGGGACCCTATTCTATAATGGGAAGAACTCATCGAGGCATTTTATGTGGGGTTCTTTCAACCTTCAAACGTGGTTAAATTGCATGTTGACATCCAAAACATCAAGAGGGCAAACGGGAAATAAATTCATTAGAATTGACTAAGGTTACAAAAGTCACTATTTCTCCCTACTCATGGGATCCAGGGTGATGTAATCCTTCAATATTTTTACCAGAGTTTATACTATGTGAACAAAGGAGTGACTAACCATTTGGCTTGTGGAATAGCGTCGCAATCATTTGAAGTAGCCTTCTACTCATCCCTTCTTGATGAAATAAAATACTCAATCAGGCATAATGCAATCAAGAGGACTGATTTTCAACTTTTTTGTTTTAGAATGACACAAGAACAACTCCGCAAGGAGAAAGAGAGGGACAAGAATATTAAGAAAAAGTATGTCCTAAATGGAGTTGTTACGAAAATCAGTGCTTGAAAATGTGAGTGAACCCAATGAAGTAAGGAGAGTTTGGAAACACGAGGGGAGTTCCTATCTGAGTTTCTTGAGGCCAAGAGGGAATCAAGGATGGAACTCTCACAAGATAGAAGTGGGTTCCCACAAGAGTAACTTAGGTTGGATGGAAATCAAGGTTGGGACTCTCACCAAGAAGAAGAGTTGAGGCGATACTATCAAGAGTGGACTTAAGAAAATGTCCCTTGGAAGAGACATGATAAACATGAAGGAGTCGACACACAATAAAGTTACATCCCTACGTGAAGAAGTAGCAAGAGTAGCCTACAAATGGATAATTTGTTGTCGCACATCATAGACAAGGTTGAGGGTTCAACTGTTACATTAAAGGAGATGAAGCCGGATTTGTCATCATTAAAAAATAGATTGGACTCCTACGTTGATGTAATCAACAAAATTTAGGGTGAGTTTAAGCATACTTTCAGCACAATTGGAACCTGAGGTATGTCAGAGAGGCAAAGGTGTATGCCCAAGAACGTTGAAGGCTTATGATGGCCAAAAAATTTGTTGTAGTGACTCGAAATGGAAAGGAAACGGTTGGTAACGGGAATGGTAATAATGGGGTGAAATATCATTATGAAGAGAAAGATATGTTGATGAAAAACATGTCATTAAAGCACTAGAAAGTTATAAGCTTAATTAGAAGGAGGAATGTGATAAGTAAAACTCCTTCGAAAAGTTGAACAAGGTTAAAGAAAAGGGAACCTCAACACCATTTATTGTGCAACCTCTTCCTAAAATATATATTCGTTTCCTCTATATCCTAATAAGTAAAAAGAGGATGCAAAGTTCAAGAAGTTCCTATAAGTGTTCAAGACACTCTCTATAAATGTTACTGTCAAGACAAGCATTGTTGGAGATGCCGGGTTAAGCCAAATTCATGAGGAGCAACTCATCAAGAAAAGAAGCATGGAGTTTGAGACAATGGAGGTTTCTCATAAATGTAGTGCCATTATAATTATCGAGATGATTAACATGAAAAAAGATCTGGGGGCATTCAACATCTCATGCACTATCGGTATACTTTCGTTTGCTAAAGCTCTGTGTTATTTGGGGGAAATTATAAATCTAATTCCTTATGCAATCTATAAAAAAAACTTGGGTTGGGCGAAGGAATAATCCACAACAATCTGACTTCTAAGTTTGAACAGTCGATCAAGCACCTAGTTAGTATACTCTATGATATATTGACAAACCTCAATCAGTTAATCTTTCTTGTTAATTTTGTTTTTCTTGATTGTGAGATTGATGCTGAAATTCCTATAATATTGGGAAGATAACTTTTAGCAACCGAGAGAGCGTTAGTGGATTTGGAAAGTGGGTAATTGATGTTTATGGTTAATGAAGATGAAGTCACCTTTAATGTGTGCAAGACAAGGAAACTCGCAGGTGATATTCACGTTGATACAATAATTTATATAATTGATTAAAAGATGGCTAGCATGAGCCATTTGATGTGTATTACTGAACCACTTAAAGATGTTCTTCAAAAGTATGACGAGACCGAAGTTCAAGGTAATGATGAAGTGCTAGCTTTTTTGTTGGCAGTAGATGAGCACTCAAGGAACCTCTTTAAGCTAGATAGTTATCTAAAAAGTCAAGAAATTCATCTCGCGAAACAATTGAGGGAGGAGCAACAAAGCATGAGTAGAAAGTGCTCCTTGCTCTTCTTCGATATGCATTCTTGGAGGAAAATAAAACCTAGCCCGTAATAATTGTAGCTGACTTTCTTGAATAGAATGTAAAACTTCTTGTTGAGGTAGTGAGAAGGTACATCAAGGACATATGGTTGACTGTCGCTTACATTTGTGGGCATTCAACTGTACATTTGCACTCATAAATTTCAACTCAAAAGTGAGTGCAAAAGAGATTGAACCCACTTATACAAGTGGTTGTAAAAAATTAAAATGGTTGCATGTAAGTGTAATTTACCCTCTTTGGAATAGCAAGTGGGTGAGTTCGGTAGAACGTAATACAAAATGTGCGGCATCACAGTAGTCCAAAGGTAAAAAAGGAACTTGTTTCTAGTAGACTTGAAACTGAATAGAGAGTTTGCATGCACTACCGGAATTTAACTTGTTGGAAAAAAAGATTAATTTCCCATGCCGTTTATGGATCGAATGAACGATCAATTTTCAGAGTGTTAATGGTATTGCCTCTTGGATGGTTATTTAGGGTATAATCAAAGTTCAATTGTATTAGAATATCAATAAAACCATTTTCACTTGCCTCTATGGTACTTTTTCTTTCAGAAGGATGTCTTTCAGGTTGTGTAATTCCCTTAAAACATTTCAACGTTGCTGGTTAATTAATTTTGCTAATAATAAGATTCAATGAAAGTCTTTATGGATGACTTGTCGGTTGTGGGTGGATCTTTTGAAATATGTTTAGCATAACTTAAGCAGGTCCTTCAAAGATGTGTGGAAACCAATTTGTTTTTCAATTGGGAAAAATGTCACTTCATGGTTAAGGGATGCCTTGTTTTTTGTTAAAAGGTATCTAAAAAAGAATTAGAGGTTGAGAAGGAAACAATTGAGGTTATAGAGAATCTAGCACCACAAATCTCGGTAAAGGGAATTCATAGATTCTTGGGGAATGTCGGCTTCTACCTAAAATTCATCAAAGACATCGAAAAAATTGCACCCTCATTGTGAATTTTATTGTAAAAGGAGGCCAAAATTGAATTTGATGATGCATGCATGACAACCTTTATGTGTTTGCAAGATAAATTAGTATCTAACCCATTGATTAGTAACTTAGATTTGTTAGAGCCTTTCGAAGTGATGTGTGATGCAAGTGGGACTGTGTTGGGTAAATTTTTGAGACAAAAAGCAATAAATTATTCCATCAAATATATTAAGCAAGAAAATAATTGAATGACGCTCAACGAAACTACTTTGTTACGGCGATATTTACTTGTGGTGGTTTATGCATTTGAGTAATTCGGGCATGCTTATTACGCATAAAAGTTGAAGTTAAAATTGCTCAGGCAATCATACGATAATTATGGCAAAGAAATATTCTAAACCACGGTTGATAAGATGGTTGTTACTATTGCAAGAATTTGACTTTGAAGCCAAAGATAGAAGAACATGTAAAACTCATGTAGACGATCACTTATTTAAGTTGTAAAGCAAAGAAAAATTGAGTTAGACATAAATGACTCATTCCCACATGAGAACATGTTCACAACCATGCTTAATCATAATCCTTGGTATGCTAATTTTTATCATCATGTGGAATGTGGAGTGATGTCGGATGACCTGAACTTCTAGCAAGAAAATTAATTCTTTTTCTATGTCACGAGATAACTTCATGATGAGACATATTTATCAAGAGAATTTGTAAATTATTTTATCATAGTTGTGTGCTTGACGAGTAAATAGATGAAATTCTCAATGATTGTCATGGTTTGCCTGTTGGAGGTCATGATAGCGATGTGAGAACAACCACTAATATACTTCAAAGTGGTTACAATTTGCCAATCCACTATAAATATGCACATGAATTTTCAGGAAACACATACAATGCAAAAAACAAGGTTAGGTGTCAAAAAGGCATGAGTTTCCTCTTAAGCCCATTCTACAATTTGAGTTTTGATGTTTTGAGAATAGATTTCATGGGGCAATTTTCAGGCTCGTTCGGTAATTAATATATTCAGGTAAGTGTGTATTATATTTCGAAATAGGTAGAAGCCATGTAACTACCGACCAACAAAGGGAAGAGGGTTGTTCAATTCTTAAAATGCTATATTGTTGCAAGATTTGTCACCCCTCATGCTATAAATAGTAATGGAGGTTCACATTTTTTCAACCGTTTGTTTGCCGTACATTGAGTATATATATATATATATGGCCAAGTAGAGTTGTCGAATCGAGATGTTAAGAGTATCTTGGGTAAGACTGTGAATTCAAAAAGGACTTATTGGTTTAAAAGCTAGATGATGATCTTTTGAAATAATGTAATGTTTACAAGGCACCAATAGGTGTGTCCCCATATGAGCTTGTTTTTGGCGAATCTTGTTACATACTAATTGAATTGGAACAGAAAACACTATTAGCATTAAAGGCATTAAATAAGTATTGGGCATCGAGCAACAAAGTATATAAACTGAATGAAATGGATGAATTTAGGTTTAAGGCACATAAAAAGTTCAGCTCGTTACAAGGAGAAGATGAAGGACTGGCAGGAATCTAAAATTCTTGTAAGAAAATTTTGACATTTGAAACTTGTTTGATCTTTGAAAATGAATTTGTTTCATTGGCAACCGTTAAGACATCACAATTGGTTCTTCGAAATTTGCAACTTTTATATTCGCTATAACAAATACTACTTTTTGAAATAATAAATATGCAGATAAACACAATGTTAAAATCTATGTTGATATAAGTTAATTGTCATTAGATTCAATGTCGCTAAGATATTTAACTACAATTACAAAGAGTATTAAGATGTACTTATGTCACGACCCAAAACCGAGCCGCGACTCGGTTTTGGGTCGTGACAAACTTGGTATCAGAGCATTAGGTTCGTTGGTCTCATCACACAAGAACAGGTCTAGTAGAGTCTTAAGGAACGGTAGGGGGACGCCTTTACTTTTCTTGAGAGGCTATAAGACTTTAGGAAAAATTCCATTCTTTCATTCTTTCTTTCGTGCTACTACTTGAGTCCAATGGTATCTAGGTGAGACAAAGTGGTATCTGACCATCTTCACTCTATTTCGCAGATGGTTAGAACTAGAGCAACGACCGCACCAGCAGCACAGCCACAAGGCAAGACAAGAAACGACTGAGCCATCCACTGGGGCTGTAGCTCGAGAGAAGAACAGTGGCAAGAGGCCGTGGAAGAGGTCGGGGAGGACGTCCTCTAGAGGGAGAGGACAGCACCTAGCCCATCTGATACTAGGGCGGTGACTCCTCCACCGGACTGAAGAGGTGATAAGAGAGGGTGAGGAAGGGAGAAGTGAACAAGTGCAAAATGAGGAATTGCCACCCCAACCTACCCCAGAGATGATCAACCAGGTACTTGCTTATCTTAGCGGGTTATCCGATCAGGGTCAGGCACCTCTAGTGGTTTCTGCACAACACCTCCGGTGTTTCAGAGATACGACATGCTGCTGCTGGGGCTCCTCGTATGGATGCCTCATTGGGAATAGGCACATTTCCACGTCTGACTACTGGGCCTATATGACAAATGAAATGATCAGCATGAACTTTTCAGTAAGTTCTTGAAATTGAAACCTCAAGTCTTTAAGGGTACAGAATCAGAGGATGCCTACGATTTTCTTGTTGATTGTCATGAGCTACTACACAAGATGGGTATAGTAGAACGGTTTGGCGTTGAGTTCGTGAGCTATCAGTTTCAAGGGAACGCCCAAAATGTGGTGGCGGTCACATGTGAGTGTCAACCAACAGAGGCAACCCCCTGACTTGGAAATCATTCTCTAGCTGTTTATGGAGAAGTATATCCCAAGGACTTTGAGAGATAGAAAAAGGGATGAGTTCTTGAGTCTAGAGCAAGGAAGGATGACGGTTAATGCATATGAGGCTAAATTCCGTGCATTATCCAGGTATGCCACCCAACTCTGTTTCAGTCCACAAGAACGGATTCGCCGTTTTGTGAAGGGGTTGAGGTCAGAATTGCGGATTTCGGCCTTACAGATAGCGGCTATAGCAAAATCCTTCCAAGAGGTGGTAGACTTTGTGATAGAGGTGGAAGGAGTGAAGCCAGACGACTTCACCATGACATCGACATCGAAAAGGTTTCGAAAGGGAGGAGAGTTCAATGGTTCTTATACTAGAGGACAGGGTTCTGGAGGTTACTCAGTTCGACCAATTCAGTCTTCACTACAGACTGTAGTTGGGGGTCCACCTCAGAATGGTCAACACTTTCCCAAGAGACCTATTGCTGAATCCAGGGAGTGTTATGGTTGTGGAGAGATTGGACATATTAGGAGAAATTGTCCAAAACAGAGTTACAGACCCCCAATAGCTAGAGGTAGAGGGTGGTCATGGTAGAGGCCGCTTTTTGGAGGACGTGGGTCGAGGTAGGTAATGGTGGTCACCACAACGGCAGAGGTGATGGGCAAACTGGAGCCACTACGACACAACATGGTAGGGGCAACGGACAGACTGGTGATAGGGGCCATTGTTACGCTTTCCCTGGGAGATCTGAAGCGGAGGCGTGTGATGCGGTTATCACAGGTAATCTTTTGGTTTGTGATTGCATGGCATCTGTATTATTTGAACCTGGCTCCACGTTTTCATATGTATCTTCCTCATTTGCTAATGGTCTTAACTTACATTGTGAATTACTTGACATGCCTATTCGTGTTTCTACTCCGGTGGGTGAGTCTGCGATAGTCGAAAAAGTGTATAGGTCTTGTTTGGTGAATTTCGTGGGGAGCACCACTTATGTAGATTTGGTTATCTTAGAAATGGTTGACTTTGATGTAATTCTGGGTATGACTTGTCTTTCTTCGAATTTTGCGATTTTGGATTGTAATGCTAAAATAGTGACGTTAGCCAAGCCTGGGACAGATCCGTTAGTGTGGGAGGGTGACTACACTTCCAATCCGGTGCGTATCATCTCCTTTCTTCGTGCTAAGAAAATGGTGAGTAAAGGGTGTTTAGCTTTCTTGGCACATCTCAAGGATGACACTACCCAAGTACCTTCGATTGAGTCGGTCTCGGTAGTCCGTGAGTTTTGGATGTGTTCCCAGATCATTCTTCTGGTATGCCACCGGATAGGGATATTGACTTCTGTATGATCTTGGAACCGGGTACTCGCCCCATTTCTATACCCCTTATAGAATGGCTCCCGCGGAGTTAAGAGAGAGTTAAAGGCACAACTTCAAGAGTTGTTGAGCAAAGGCTTCATTAGACCAAGTGCATCTCCTTGGGGTGCTCGGTTTTGTGTGAAGAAGAAGGATGGGAGTTTTCGGATGTGCATAGACTACAGACAACTGAACAAAGTAACTATTAAGAACAAGTACCCCATTCCTCGCATTGATGACTTGTTCGATCAGTTACAAGGTGCTTGTGTCTTCTCTAAAATTGACTTGAGATCCGGTTATCACCAATTGAAAATACGAGCAACGGATGTGCCAAAGACTGCTTTTCGAACTAGGTATGGGCATTATGAATTTGTGGTAATGTCTTTGGTCTTACGAATGCCCCCTGCTGCCTTCATGAGCTTGATGAACGGGATTTTCAAGCCATATTTGGACCTCTTTGTGATCGTGTTTATTGATGATATACTGATATATTCCAAGAGTAAGAAGGAACATGAGGAGCATTTGAGAATGGTGTGTTAGAGTTGTTGAGGAAGAAAAAGCTTTATGCGAAATTCTCCAAGTGTGAGTTTTGGCTAGATTCAGTGTCCTTCTTGGGGCACGTGGTTTCTAAGGATGGAGTGATGGTGGATCCATCCAAGATTGAGACAGTGAAGAATTGGGTAAGACCTACAAACGTGTCAGAAATAAGGAGTTTGTGGGTTAGCTAGCTACTACCGCCGATTTGTCAAGGGATTCTCTTCTATTGCTTCCCAATTGACGAACTTGACTAAGCAGAATGTTCCATTTGTATGGTCGGATGAGTGTGAGGAAAGCTTTCAGAAACTCAAGACTTTGTTGACTACCGCACCTATTCTACTTTGCCAGTAGAGGGTAAAAACTTCATCGTTTATTGTGATGCATCCTATTGGTTTGGGTGCAGTGCTAATGCAAGAGAAGAATGTGATTGCTTATGCTTCGAGGCAATTAAAGGTGCATGAACGTAACTATCCGACCCATGATTTGGAGTTGGCCGCGGTAGTAGTATTTGCACTAAAGCAATGGAGACACTATTTGTATGGGGTTAAGTGTGAAGTCTATACGGACCATCGTAGCCTACAGTATGTCTTTACTCAGAAAGATTTGAACTTGAGACAGAGGAGATGGATGGAACTACTGAAGGACTACGACATCACTATCTTGTATCATCCGGGAAAGGCGAATGTTGTGGCAGATGCTCTAAGTAGAAAGGCCGGAAGCATGGGAAGTCTAGCTCATTTGCAAGTTTCTAGACGCCCATTGGCTAGAGAGGTGCAGATTCTGGCTAATGACCTTATGAGGTTAGAAATAAATGAGAAGGGAGGATTGTTAGCTTGTGTAGAGGCAAGATCTTCTTTTCTTGACAAGATCAAGGGAAAACAGTTTGATGATGAGAAACTAGGTCGAATTCGAGATAAAGTGTTGCGAGGAGAGGCTAAGGAAGCAATAATTGATGAGGAAGGTGTTTTGAGGATTAAGGGAAGGGTATGTGTACCCCGCATCGATGATTTGATCACCACTATTCTGACAGAGGCTCATAGTTCCGGATATTCTATACATCCTGGTGCAACCAAGATGTACCGTGACCTAAAACAACACTTTTGGTGGAGTAGAATGAAGCGCGACATTGTTGATTTTGTTGCCAAATGTCCAAATTGTCAACAAGTAAAGTATGAACACCAGAGGCCCGGAGGAACACTTCAGAGAATGCCCATTCCTGAATGGAAGTGGGAGAGAATCGCAATGGACTTTGTGGTTGGTCTTCCAAAGACATTGGGTAAATGACTCCATTTGGGTGATTGTTGATAGGTTAACTAAGTCCGCTCACTTCATTCCGGTCAAGGTGACCTACAATGCAGAGAAGTTAGCCAAAATCTACATCTCAGAAATCGTTCGATTGCATGGAGTTCCACTCTCCACCATATCAGATAGAGGTACGCAGGTTACTTCTAAGTTTTGGAGAACATTGCATGCTGAATTAGGTACTAGTTGGACCTTAGTACTGCATTTCACCCTCAGACTGATGGTCAGTCTGAGCGAACGATTCAAGTGTTGGAGGATATGCTTCGTGCATGTGTGATAGAATTTGGTGGCCATTGGGATAGCTTCTTACCTTGGCAGAGTTTTCATACAATAATAGCTATCACTCCAGTATTGACATGGCTCCATTTGAAGCATTGTATGGGAGGAGGTGTAGATCTCCCATTGGTGGTTTGATGCATTTGAGGTTAGACCTTGGGGTACTGATCTGTGAGAGAGATTCTATGGAGAAGGTGAAAGCTATTCAAGGAAAGCTTCTAGCGGCGCAAAGTAGACAAAAGGAGTATGCAGACCGAAAGGTTAGAGACTTGGAGTTCATGGAAGGTGAACAAGTCTTGTTGAAGGTTTGCCATGAAAGGGGTGATGCGGTTTGGAAAAAGGGTAGCTAAGTCCAAGGTATATTGGACCATTTGAAGTGCTTAAGCGAATAGGGGAGGTGGCTTATGAATTAGCCTTGCCCCCAGGGCTGTCCGGAGTGCATCCGGTATTTCATGTGTCCATGTTGAAAAGATACCATGGAGATGGAAACTACATCATCCGTTGGGATTCAGTTTTGCTTGATGAGAACTTGACTTATGAGGAGGAACCGGTTGCTATATAGATAGAGAAGTTCGCAAGTTGAGGTCGAGAGAGATTTGCATCCATCAAAGTTCAATGGAAGAATCGACCGGTTGAAGAGGCTACTTGGGAGAAGGAGGCAGATATGCAAGAAAAATACCCACATCTGTTTACAGATTCAGGTACTCCTTTTCGCCATTGTTTTTTTCTTTTGATCGTTCGGGGACGAACGATGGGTAAATTGGTATCTATTGTAACGACCTGTTTAGTCGTTTTGAGCAGCAGATTTTATTTCTGGAAAAAACTGGCTGAGACGACGGTCACCACGACGGACCGTCGAGGGGTCTCGTTCCAGAACACTTAGAATTCTGAAATTGGGTATTAAAATCGACTCTCTGTAATCTGTGACGGACCTGCAGGACGTGCCGTCACAGCTACGACGAACCGTCGTGAGCTCCGTTCAAAACACTTCAACTTTTGAGAATTTGGTACAAACGAGTCTCTGACCGTCATGACGGAAGTGCAGGACGGACCGTCACGGGTACTGGTGAAAAATGGAATTCTAGGATGTTGCGACGACCTGCGTGACGGACCGTCGCAGGCACGACGGGCCGTCACAGGTTGCGCAAATCCCAGGCAGAATCGGATTTCTTTACACGTTTTAAGGGACTTTGGACTATTCTTTCCTTAATTATAGATTTCGAGGGTTAATATTAATAAGTCTAATTCTTGGGGTTAAAAGAGGTAACTTTGGGTTAATTGGGGTATTATTGTCCATCTTTTACACTTAATTATATGTTAATTAGGGTAAAGAAGAGGGTTTGAATAAAGAAAACAGAAAGAAAAGAGAGAGAGAGAGAGGATTGAATCGACGAGGCTGAGGAGAAAACAAAGCTTTGGAAATTCTTGCTTGATCACTAGTCTTCGGTGGAGGTAGGTTATGTTTTTTACGATATTCGTAGTGAACTCTTAATAGTGAATGATATGTATTGGTAGTATGTAAACCTGTCTATATGCTTAATTGTATGCTTGCATGAATATGATTATGTGATTTTGATAAAACAAGCATGATGAAAACTATTGAATCCCAAATCTTGAAAGAAACTTTAATCTACGTTATTAATGATGATGCCTTGGTTAAAAGAAGGCTTGATAAATTAAAGTAATGGGATTGATGATGCCTTGGTATAGAGAAGGCTTGATGAACGGATAGAATGAGTAGTGGTAGTGGACGGAGTGTCACGTTCCGACACATAGTATTAGTGGATCGGAGTGTCACGTTCCGACACATAGTATAGTGGATCGGAGTGTCACGTTCCGACACAAGTATTAGTGGGATCGGAGTGTCACGTACCGACACATGTAGGGGATCGGAGTGTCACGTTCCGACACATATAGGGGATCGGAGTGTCACGTACCGACAATATAGGGGATCGGGTGTCACGAACCGACACGTAGAATTAGGGGATCGGAGTGTCACGTACCGACACATAGTGGTAGGGGATCGGAGTGTCACGTACCGACACAAGAGGAAGAAAGATAATGAATCTTGAAAGATGATAAATATACTCAATCTAATAAAACTTAATTCCCAAATGAGTATGGTATTGAGGCTTGAGCCCTCATGGATGAACTTGATGGTACTTGTTGATGATTATAGTACTTGTTGTTGCTACATGTTGAGTTTATAGTTGATTTATTATTACTTGATATATATTATCCTCTATTTTGAGTTGGCCGATGATATCTACTCAGTACTTGTGGTTGTACTGACCCCCTACTTTTATGTTTTCTTTGTTATTTGTGTAATGCAGCAAACGTTCCGTCGTCTTCAACTCAGCAGTAATTCTAGCCAGTCTTCACTACATCGGAATTCAGGGTGAGCTAATGCGTCTAGCTTGGACTGGATCTTCTTCTTCAAGTCTTGATGCCTTGAACTTCCGGCATGGACTAGTAGATGTTTTAGCTTCTTAGACAGTTTTAGTTTAGTAATTTGATCATAGATGTTCTTGTGATGATGACTTCCAGATTTTGGGATAAGTAATATAGTTGAATTGTTTTTATTAATGAGTTTAAGTCTTCCGCATTATTTCTGTTGATATACATTGAAATGTTAAGGGTTAGATTGGTTGGTTCGCTCACATATGAGGGTAAGTGTGGGTGCCAGTCGCGGTTCAGTTTTGGGTCGTGACAGTTTTAAAATAATACCAATACATATCATTCGCTATTAAGAGTTCACTACGAATATCGTAAAAGAAAACCATAACTACCTCCACCGAAAAGACTAGTGATCAAGCAAGAATTTCCAAAGCTTTGTTTTCTCCTCAGCCTCGTTCGATTTCAATCCTCTATCCTCTCTCTATGTTCTTTCTATGTGTCTTTATCAAAACCTCTTTCTTTTACCCTAATTACATATATTAAGTGTAAAAGATGGCAATAATACCCCACTAATAATCCAAAGTTACCTCTTTTATCCTCAAGAATTGAGTATAATATAAAAACCCACGAAAATCTATAATTAGGATAAAGAATAGTCCAAAGCGTCCCTTAAACGTGTTAAAGAAATCCAATTCTGCCTGGGATTTGTGCAACCTGTGACGG
>JAKWIY010001322.1:0-21804 GCA_027704805.1 Solanum corneliomulleri | reverse complement strand
GCTTACATACTGTTACCCTACATAATAGTACACATGAGTCCTCCAGATTGATTTCTCTCAATCAATCAGATATAAAAATGATTAAGCAAACTTTGGAGGAAATAACTGAAATTAATTTGCTTAAATTAAACTAAGAAATACCACATATTGATATATAAAACAAGTTTACGACTATATCCTTGGAAGTCTTTTGGGTTTTTGGTGGTACAATTGTTTATAATACAAATTTTATACAGAATTTTTTATTTCTTAATTTTACAAACATAAAACATTTTATCTTTGAACTATATTGCCAATATAGGGATATGGCGGGGTTAAATTTCCATATACGCTAGCATGTTATTGAGTCACTTTGGCCGGTGATTCCACCTCTTTTCGGTGTGGGGGAGACACTGGATTTCAGGATGCTCACATGATCTATGTCGATTAATGTTAAAGTTACCAATGAATGAATGAGGCCAGCCTCAAATGAATCATATAAAGAACTAAGAACTAAATGATACCGAAGGTGTTAGGATAGGATAATCGAGGTGAGATAGACTCAGTAATGACATTAGGCTATTCTTGTTCATTTCACAGCAAACCCGATGACAGTCTTAAGCTACATCTTAGGTATATCCGGTGTTCACACTGGCCTATGAATGAAATGAAATGAAGTATGTATAAATGAATGAAGCAGACTCTGTGTTTGCTAATGAAGACTCCCTAGTTGAGGTCCCATATGTTGGGCCCTCATTTTGTAATATCTTAAATGTCAAGTCCTTGTAACGAGGTCTTATGGCATATGAATGAAGAACATGAAAAAAGCTATTTGTTATATGTTATGTGCTATATGAAGATGTTATGTGTTGTGTGCAATACGATAATTATAATAATGCATGTTACTCTCATGGAATGACCTTCCTAACTCGATCTGGAAAGTTCACTAACTTTTCTAATCTCAATTTGGCAAGTCCACTGACTTGACCATCCATAAATAATGTTGTTAGGAAAATTCTATTCCTTCTCATGCATGTCCTTGGTGTGTGCTTGCATATACCCATAGTTAGTACAAGTGTGTACTAACCCTATACATCTATACTATTTTAGGTGCAGGCGCAGGTGGGAGATAGAGCTACAGGTTCATTGTTACAGTTATCCGGACGTCATCAATCATCCGGAGTTTGGTAGGTCCTCATGCTTTCGAGGATGCTAGTGTTTTACACTCTAGCATAGTTTTAGATTTAAGCTAGTGAAGCATGTCCCACTAGCGTTTCTTTCCTGTTTTTATTCAGACTTTGTATTGGTGCCATTTTTGTAATTATACAATTAAGACTTAATGAACTATTTTTCGTAGTTACTTATCTCCGTAATGCTAGATGGTTGATGATGATTGATTATGAAATGTTAAGAATGTTTATCAAATATGTTTAAAAAACCTAAAGTTTCAAATTTTCTGCTAAAATTAAACTATGTAAAGTAAGGATGACGTAAGTAGGCTTATTTGTGACCTTTGACAGGTTAACGACGCCGGTCTCATCTGGGGTCTAGATTCCAGTCGTGACAAAGATGGTATCAGAGCACAAGGTTAAATTCTGAGAATAATGAGTTCACATCAACCATATTGAGTAGTTTCTAAGTCATGGTAGTGAAGTGCACCACTATCATGGGTTAGACACTACATGATGCATAGGAAAAATTTCCCTTCTTCTGATCTTATCGTGCTTTTTCTAATGTTTGAATTCTTTGTGTTATAAACGTGTCCAACATCAATCCTTGTTGTTTACAGAGAATGAACACTTAGAGAACTAAGGGTCTGAGTAGGGGAGGAGCAGAAGCTAGGGGTAATCAGAATCCACCCTAGGCTCCAACTAAAAGAGTAGCCATGCCAGTTAACCTAGCTGGTTGACTGATGCTTAGGTGAGGGCATCTCTAGCACAGATGGCACAGGACATCACGATGCAGGTTCAAGCTATGACTGCCTAAGTCAACCGGCAGGATGTTCAGAGGGAGAACCCATCGGTTCGCAGCAGAGTTGACAGACTGCGAGATTTCACGAGGATGAATCCTTCTATATTCACAGGGGCTAAGACTTCATAGGATGCTCAAGAGTTTATAGAATAGGTGCATAAGATCTTGGTGTCTATGGGGGCCACTGATATTGAGAAGGCTGAGCTGGATTCCTACCAGCTCAAGGATGTTGCACAGACTGGGTGCAAGATGTGGTAAGATAGCCGTGCCTTAGGTGGAGTGCCAGTCACATGGGAGCTGTTCAAGACAACATTTATGGAGGGATTCTTCCCCAGAGAGATGAGGGAGGCCAAGGTTGGGGAGTTCATCAACCTTAAACAAGACTTTATGAAGGAAAGGGACTATTCACCGAAGTTTGTTAAGCTATCAAGGTATGTTACTTCCCTTAATGTTTAATAGCAAGAATGAGGAGAGTACTTAGCTTTGTTGGAATTATCCAGGTATGCTACTTCCCTGGTTTCGATAAGCAGAGATGAGATGAGCAGGTTTCTCACGGGAATCAATGGAGACTTGGAGGAGGAGTGTCGGTCTGCGATGCTCCTTGATAATATGGACCTTTCCAGGTTAATGGTGCATGTCCAGCAGGTAGAGGACAGCCGCAATAGGAGAGGTATTCGTGATGTTAGGAGGCCTAGGCCTCAAGATCAGGCATGTTCTAGCCATGGAGGCCATAGTAATAATTTTTGCATCTGTGAGCATCCCAGATTGAAGAAGGGGAAACAGAGTTCATGGAATTCTAACCCTCAGAGAAATACAACACCTAGAGGAGGCAGACGTGAACCCAAGAGGGGCAGTGGAGGTGAGATACAGCGTCCTTAGAAGAACTGTGCTAAGTGTGGCCGAGCTCACAATGGAGAGTGCCGACAGGGCACTAATGCCTGCTTCGATTGTGGTAATAGTTGACACATGGTCAGAGACTGTCCACAGAACCGAGGTCAGGCTGGAGTTAATGCTCTGCCTAGGCCTAACCCACAAAGTGCAGCAACAGCCGAGCCTCCCAAGAGGAACAAATTCTATGCCTTGAAGGTCAGGGAGGAGCAGGAGAAGTCCGCTGATGTGGTCACAGGTATGCTGCAAGTATTCTCAACTTCTGTTGATGCTTTACTTGATCCAGGGTCTACGTTTTCCTTTGTGACTCCTCTGCTTGCCCTTACTTTTGAAATACTACCTGAAGTTCTGCATGCTCCTATAGTGGTTAGTACGCCTTTAGGAGAAAATGTATGAACGGATAGGGTATACAAGGATTGCCCAACAGTTGTAAGTGGTAAGACTATGTGTGCAAACTTGATTGAGTTACCCATGCGTGATTTTGATATTATTCTTGGCATGGACTGTCTTCACAGTTTTTATGCTTACTTGGACTGTCGTAGTTGAGTGATGAGATTTCGCTTCCTTGATGAAGAAGAGTTAGTCTTGGGGGGGTGCAATTCGAGTCGTCCTAATCCCTTGATTTCATATCTTAAGGCCAATAAAATGATGTCCAAAGGGTTACAATGTCATCTTGTGAGTGTTAATTATTTGGATCATGACATTCCTTCCATAGACTCAGTGGCCATAGTGAATGAGTTCCTAGATGTGTTTCGTGAAGATTTGCCTGGAGTCCTTCCCCTTCAATAGATTGACTTTGGTATCGACTTAGAACCCGATAGTAAACCAATCTCAATTCCTCCTTATCTAATGGCTCTAGCAGAACCTAAAGAGTTTAAGTTGTAGTTAAAAGATCTCACTAATAAGGGTGTCATTCAGCCGAGCATATCCCCTTGGGGCGCTCCAGTGTTGTTTGTAAAGAAGAAGGATGGTACCCTTAGAATGTGTATCGATTATCAGCAGCTCAACAAAGTCACTATAAAGAACAAGTATCCACTTCCCAGAATCGATGATTTGTTCGATCAACTCCAAGGGTCTAGTCTCTTCTCTAAGATTGATCTTCGTTCAGGGTATCATCAACTTAGAGTTAGGGATGGAGATATCCCAAAGACAGCCTTTCGTACCCATTATGGTCATTATGAGTTCTTGGTTATGTCATTTGGTCTCACGAATGCACCTGCTGCATTTATGGATCTCATAAACAGAGTCTTCCATGAATACCTTGACTCTTTCGTCATAGTATTCATTGATGACATTCTCATCTACTCTAAGACCAAGGAAGAGTATGAACAACATTTGAGACTAACCTTGCAGGTACCTAGACAACATCACTTGTATGCCAAATTATGCAAGTGTGAATTCTGGATGAGATCAGTGACCTTCCTGGGCCATGTTGTGTCCGATCAAGGTGTAGAAGTGGACCCCAGAAAGACTGAAGCTGTTAAGAACTGGCCAAAGCCTCTTACTCCCATCGATATCCGTAGCTTTCTGGGATCGGCCGGATTTTCTTCCATTGCTACCCCACTCACAGCTTTGAGGAAGAAGAAATCAAAGTTTGAATGGACGGATACTTGTGAGAAGAGTTTCCAGGAGCTCAAGGACAAACTCACTTCAGCCCCGGTGCTTACTCTGCCTAAGAGATTCAACAATGACACTCTCTATTGTGATGCATCGAGGGTTGGTTTGGTATGTGTTCTTATGCAGGCTGGTAAGGTGATATCCTATGCTTCCAGACAGCTCAAGGTTCATGAAAAGAATTATCCCACTCATGACTTGGAGTTGGCAGCTGTTGTGTTTGCATTAAAGCTGTGGAGGCATTATCTGTCTGGAGTGCATGTGGATGTGTTTACGGAACATAAGAGTCTCCAGTACGTGTTCACACAGAGGGAGTTGAATCTACATCAGCGCAGATGGTTGGAGCTGTTGAAAGATTATGACATGAATGTGCACTACCATCTAGGTAAGGCTAATGTAGTGGCTGATGCTTTGAGCAGGATGAGCATGGGGAGTACAACCCACATTGAGGACGAGAAGATAGAGTTGGCAAAAGAGGTACACAGACTAGCCAGACTGGGTATGTGGTTGGTTGACTCTACTAGTGGGGGTATTTCAGTTCACCCTAGTTCTGAATCATCCCTGATAGTTGAAGTTAAAAAGGGTCAGCATCTTGATCCTGTGTTGATGGAGATGAAGGACTCAGTGTTGTTAAAAATGAATGAGTCTTTTGGTTTGGGAGATGATGGAATACTAAGATACCAGGACAGGTTGTGTGTACCAGATGTGGATGATTCACGGACAAGGATTGTGGCTGAGGCCTATTGTTCCAGATATTCCATACATCCAGGTTCTACCAAAATGTATCATGATGTTAAGCACATTTTATTGGTGGGATGGCACGAAGAAGGATATTGCATAATATGTGGCTAAGTGTCCTAATTTTCAATAGGTGAAGGCAGAGCATCTTAAGCCTGGTGGTCTGACTCAGATTATTGAAGTTCTGACTTGGAAGTGGGAGGCCATTAATATGGACTTCGTGGTTGGTTTTTTGAGGACTAGGAGACAACATGACTCATATGGGTTATTATGGACAGATTGTCTAAGTCTTACTACTTTATCCCTGTGAAGTCTACTTACAAAGCCGAGGATTATGCGAGACTCTAAATTGATGAGATTGTGAGAAGGCAGGGGATTCCTTTGTCTATTATTTCAGATAGAAGAGATCAGTTTACTTCACATTTCTGGAGATCTCTCCAGAAAACCTTGAGCACGCAGGTAGAGCTTAGAACTGCCTTTCATCCTCAGACCGGCGGGCAGGCAGAATGCACCGTTCAGACATTGGAGGACATGTTGAGAGCGTGTATGATTGACTTCAGAGGTAACTGGAATCACCATCTTCCTTTGATAGAGTTCTTGTATAATAATAGTTATCACTCCAGCATTGGAATGGCACTATTTGAGGCATTGTATGGTAGAAGTGTAGTTCTCTAGTTGGGTGGTTCGAGGTTGGAGAGTCATCCATTTTGGGTCCAGAGATCATTCATGAGGCCTTGGAGAAAGTTAGAGTGATTAGGGACAGGTTTGCCACTGCTTACAACCAACATAAATCATATGCAGACAACAGAAAGCGGCCGTTAGAAATTAATGTTGGAGACAAGGTTTACTTGAAGATATCACTTATGAAAGGGGTTATGAGATTTGGTAAAAATGGGAAGCTGAGTCCGAGGTATGTAGGGCCATATGAGATCCTACAGCGTGTGGTGAGGTGATCTATGAGTTAGCATTGACTGCAGAGCTAGCTTCGATTCATACAATCTTTTATGTCTCTATGTTGAATAAGCGCCTAGGTGATCCAGCATCAATCTTACCTGTTGAAGGTTTTGGGGGTTGGTGAAGACTTGTCTTATTAGGAGGCACCTGTGAGATCTTAGACAGGTCAAGCGGCTAAGGAACAAGGAGATTGCCACAGTGAAGGTATTGTGGAGAAATCATCTTGTTGAGGGTGCTATGTGGGAGGCTGAGGCCGATATGAGATCCTTCTATCCTCATCTTTTCAGCTCTTGACGTTAGACTTCCTACTCGTAAGGCTATAGTTCCTTATCTCTTCGTATTTTGTTGCTATTGGCTTACTGTGCATAGCGATTAAGTTATGATCTGATCGGCATAACGATGTGTAATGGTAGTGTCATTCGGGGATGAATGTTCCTAAGGGGGTGATAACGTAGTAATCCTAAAAAAAATCGAATAAATAGGTACTTAAGGTGATTTAATTATTATTTAAAAATCTGAATTTTTAAGGGCATAATGGAACTTTCACGTATTAATTAAAATAAATCAGATTTTTATTAAGTTAATTAAATCCTATTTTGACTAAGTCTTGAGTTTAGTCTCCTAATCCTAATAACTCTCTCTCACACACACATTTCTCAACTCTCCCTCTCACGTTCTCCATCTCTCTCTCTCTCACGTTATTCTGCCAAACGAAACAAAAACCAGAAGATACATCAAGAGTTCTTCACACTTGAAGAACTCACAAAATTTTTTAAGTAAAAGACAAAGTAATCAAAACGTCAATGCTAAGAGAAGATTCCGTCGAGTTGGTGGTGAAACTCTAGGTGAGTTGGACGTGGTTTTGGAGAAGATTTTGGGCAGCAACTTCACATTTGATCAAGCAAATTAAGGTATGGGTTTCTTTCCTCTTGGTTCCTTTCCCAAGAGGCCCCTTAAGATTCAAGATATTCACCCCAAAAACTAGGATTGTTGCCCTCTTGCATGTCCCTGTCACTAGTTCCCATTGAACTTTAGGTTGGGTATGTTTGCTGGTACAAATTAGGGATGAAATGAATTTTCGTGATGTTTATTATGTGAAAAAGTGATGTGTGTGTATGTATGCTAATGAAATTGGTTACTGTTTGGAGGTGTGCAAAGGCATGTTAATTTTGTATTTTATGTGCTAAAATTGTGCATAATGTGATGTTTGTATGGTGTGTGAAGTTAATAAGTTTGGAGTGAAAAAACTTGATTAATATAATTACGAAACTAAACCTAACAATGCACTAAGCGCTTGGTGAAAATCCATAAGAAGCTAACATAAAAAGGTTGATGAAGGGAAGTTAAAAATTTTGAATAAAGTTCCAGCTTAGTGTACTTAATTTCGTTCAAAAAGGAGGTTGAAATCTGGAAATTTTATATATTTAAAGGAGGTGAATCCACCACGATTCGAACCTGTGACCTCACCCTTGGTCCTGTCTTGCGCGAGAAAATAAAAGAAAATGGGGCTGGGGGCAAGGATCGAACACGCGACCTGGGGGAAGGAGGAGGAGGAAAAAATTTATTAAAAAAAAAATGGGAGATGTTGGATTCGAACCCACGACCTCCAGATACGCGCGAAAAAAGGAAAAGAAATAAGGAAAAGAAAATGCGAGGCGTGTGAATCGATCCCATGACCTCAAGGTGGAAGAAGGGGCAAAATTAATTAAGAAAAATAAGTGAGGCTGTGGGGATTCGATCCGACAACCTCACAACCACTCGCCCCCTTTTAAATATAATGAAGATAGATGGGCTGTGGGGGTTCGAACCCACCACCTCACAGCCTCATCCTCAGCGAAATAAAAAAATAAGGGGGGATGCGGGGGTCAAATCCACAACCTACCTATTTTAGTGAATTTAACTCTAAAAATCAAAGGGGTTGTGGGGGCTCGAACCCCCAACCCTTCGGTTAACTAAGAGTAAAATTAAAATAGAAAATTAAGCCCTTCATGTAAATGTTGAGTTTTAATTTAAAATTCTAATTTAAAATAAAAAATTGATTCTTTCATGTAAATGTTGAGATTTAATTTAGAAATCTAATTAAAATAGAAAATTAATTCTTTCATGTAAATGTTGAGATTTAATTTAGAATTCTAATAAATATAGAAAATTAATCATTTCATGTAAATGTTGAGATTTAATTTAGAATTCTAATTAAAACAGAAAATTAATCATTTCATGTAAATGTTGAGATTTAATTTAGAGTTCTAATGTTATGAATATTAGAAATAAAATCAATGAAAAATATAAATGATATCCAAGTGATTTAAAATTTGGGTTCCCGTGCCCAAACTTCCGTATTGATATATAAGTCATACGTGAGTAAAATATCGAAGAGTAATGCCATGATAAAAAATCAAGATCTTGTCATATATACAAGATACATAAGTCTTGTAATACATAATCTTAGGAAAGTAAGAATCACTAAGCGAACTACGAATGAAGCCCCATTTCTTGTATGTATTGACACATAAGTCTAACATACGTTCAAAATTAAGTGAACCTAAGATGTACGTAATGAAATGATGAACTCTAGGAGGGTTAAGTATGAGTGTAAGATACACTAAATTTCCAAGTGCATTGGCATATGATGGGATGAATTAGGAAATGAAGAAATGAACATCACGCAATAAGAGGTAAGTAACTATGAAAAACAAAGGTTCTAATAATGAAGAATGTGCTGGCAATCATGATATGAGGCTAATGTATATGATGAGAGCAATCTCAAATGAGCCTAAGTAAATGTCACCAATACGTACTCACCAATGAGGGTGTAAGGTAATGAAGAGACCAGTCTCTATGAACACTCTAATGAAAATATTGAGTTTAACACATTTAATACTAATGATGAGATGATAAATCGTCTAATGAGCCATGCTGTCCTCATACTAGAAGCAAGCTTCCATAATGTATGAGTTGAATGTAATGGAAATTTATACTGATCACGGTGATGCCTTCTTTCGGAAAGACGAAGGTTCACATAACTCACATGAGATGAGACTGTCCGACTTGCCGGGTATGGGTCTCCATACATCTCCTAGTCTTTTAACCTATACTGCCAATATAGAGATCTGGCAGGGTAAAATTCCCATATACGCTAGCATGATATTGAGTCACTTTGGCTGGTGATTCCACCTCTTTTCGGTGTGGGGGAGACACTGGATTTCAGAATGCTCACATGATCTATGTCGGTTAAAGTTAAAGTTACCAATGAATGAATGAGGCCAGCCTCAAATGAATCATATAAAGAAATGAATGATACCGAAGGTGTTAGGATAGGATAATCAAGAGGTCAGCTAGACTGAGTAATGACATTAGGCTTTTCCTGATCATTGCACAGCAAACCCGATGAGAGTCTGAAACTACGTCCTAGGTATATCCGGTGTTCACACTGGCCTACGAATGAAATGAAATGAAGTATGTATAAATGAATGAAGCAGACTCTGTGTTTGCTAATGAAGAGTCCCTAGTTGAGGTCCCATATGTTGAGCCCTCATTTTGGAATGTCTTAATGTCAAGTCCATGTAACGAGGTTTCATGGCATATGGATGAAGAATATGAAAAAAACTATGTGTTATATGTTATGTGCTATGATATGTGCTATATAAAGTTTATGTGTTGTGTGCAATACGATAATTATAATAATGCATGTTACTCTCATGGAATGACCTTCCTATTTGTAAAGTTCACTAACTTTCCTAATCTCAATTTGGCAAGTCCACTGACTTGACCTTCCATAAATCATGTTATTAGGAAAATTGTATTACTTCTCATGCATGTCCTTGGTGTGTGCTTGCATATACCCATACTGATTACAAGTGTGTACTAACCCTATACATATATACTATTTAAGGTGCAGGCACAGGTGGGTGATAGAGCTACATGTTCGTTGTTGCAGCTATCCGTACGTTAGCATTCATTCGGAGTTTGGTAGGTCCTCATGCTTTTGAGGATGCTAGTGTTTTACACTCTAGCATAGTTTTAGAGTTGAGCTAGTGAAGCATGTTCCACTAGCGTTTCTTTCCTGTTTTAATTCAGACTTTGTATTGGTGCCATTTTGTTAATTATACAATTAAGACTTAATGAACTATTTTTTTTCAGTTGCTTATCTCTTTAATGTTAGATGGTTGATGATGAACGATTATGAAATGTTAAGAATGTTTATCAAGTATGTTTAAAGAACCTAAAAATTTTAATTTTTTCGCTAAAATTAACCTATGTAAAGTATGGATGACGTAAGTAGGATTGTTTGCGACCTCTAAGAGGTCAATGACGCCGGTCTCATTTGTGGTCTAGATTCCAGTCATGACAACAATTGTATTGTGTGTATAGGGTGGCTCAAAATTTCACATACACAAGTAGATAGTTGAGGAAACAATCATACATAAAGAACCACACTTTACCATAACTTCTAAGAAATCTTTTTAAATCATTAAAGTAAAGAAAGAAGGACTCTTTCCATTAATCAACAGGCAGTCCTTCTCGCTCTTATCAAAACATGCTTCCATCTTCTCCTTGTGTAAAATATATTTCCACAACAACTTCTAAATCAAACAAAGTATTAGAAAATATCAATGAGAAGTTTAATTTCATAAAAATAATACTAATAAAAATAATGGATGAAATGGTGGACAAAGCATAGTAAAATGTCTAAAATAAACAATGTAACACAAATAATTATTTTGAACATTCAGTTGATTGTCCAACCCCTTTTTTTCGATCTTTCAACTACCATTGTTTCAAATTTAGACCCATGTAGTGTATTGTTGTAGGCGAATACCCAACATGATATTTTACATACAATATATTAAAAAAATAGAACTTTAAAATCAAAAGCAACTAACAAAGGGGGGAAATCAAAATTCCACACAGATAATAGATTGAATCTTGATATGTAGTATAAAGATATAATAAGCTCATAAAAATAAAAGTAAAATAAGAAGTTGAAAAAGAAATTAATCATGCACACACCGTTCTTCAAAGATCCATTCTATTTTTTTACTAGTCGACAACGTACTCACATGCTATCAAGCACAAATTACATTATAAATGCATAGTCAAAAATTGTACCTATGAGATTATAACCCCCTTTCCTCTTCAAAATATCATAGAAAGATGCATGTGTTTTCCGTTAGATCCATTTTTTTCATGTGGAATAACATTAGATTGTTTAAAAAAATTGCATTAATTTGGAAATATATTATGAGGCATCATACACACATCTAAAACCTTTAAAGCCTTCTGTTCTTCTAGAGCATATTGATATTACATCACCATTTAGCTTTTCACTTATGTTTGGAGATCAATATTCTCATAGCAGTTGACATAGCTATGAAAATATATTAACTATTTTGAGGTATTTATGTACATTTTCTGGAGTAAAAAATTCATACATACATAAATCCTTAAATTAACCAACTATATTAAAGTTTGTTTAACATTAGATCTGTAGTCAAATGTTCACTGTGTTTTTAATCATGATCTAGATCCAAATATGAAAAAGAATCTAAGATATCAAAACAAGGAACACTTGTATGAAATTCCTTAAATTGATTGTTAACTATAAAAATTATATAACACATATATAATTTTTTAATAAAAATAAAAACTTAGAACACCAATGATTCTATATATCATGCAAGTATACCAACTTGTAAAAAATAATGTCATATAGACAATGGCACCACATGTAAAAATAAAAGTCAAATCCAATGTGTTCATACCCTGAGTTATATGTGTCTTCTTTCATCAAATGGATGTCTTTAATGCCTTAATACAAGGTGATTTGTTTGATGAGATTTACATGGATTTACCTCAAGATTTCAGAGTCAGAGGGAGAATAAGATAGTATGCAGGATCATGAAATCCTTTTATGGGATAAATCAAACACCTAGGCATTTTCAACAAAGTTTATATATGATCATTCTCTCTTTACTAAAGGAGCACAAAAGGTATGACCAATATATTAGTCTATATCGAGGGCATGCTTATTGTAGGTGACAATCTCAATCTAATTGAAGAAACCAAAGATGCATTACAGAAAGCATTTAAATGAATGACTTGGGAGGGTTAGGGTAATATCTTGCCATTGAATTACCTAGGTCCAAGGAAGGAATACTAATGCATCAAACGAAGCATGCATTAGAATTGATTTCTGAAAGTGTCCTTGGAGCGGTAAAGCCTACTATGACTCCTATGGATATTAATGTGAAGTTAACAACTAAGGAGAATGGTGATCATGTTCTCAGTGGCACTAATAAAGCACAACCTATTGCTGATCAAGGATCGTATCAAAGACTCATAGGTAAACTTTTCTATATATTACCATGACTAGACTTGATATCTCATTTTGCGTTCAGAATCTAAGTTAATATTTAAAAGGTCCAAAGTAGTCTCATATGGGAGCAACACTCAGAATAGTCAAGGATCTGGAAAAAAACCATGCTAAGGGGTCTTACTATCTAGTAATAAGAACAATGTGATAGCAACCTAATGTAATGCATAATGGGAGATTATCTCATCATTAGGAATTCTGTGAAACAAATAACAGTCTCCAAGAGCTCAGCTGAAGCAGAATACAGAAGCTTAGTTTCCACTGTGGCAGAGATAGTTTGGATAGTTGGGATATTGATGTTACTCTTCCCTCAACATGTATAGTAATAGAAAGGTTGCAATACAAATAGCTGAAAATCCAATGTTCAATTGAAGGACTAAACACATTGAAATAGATTGTCATTTCATTGGAAAAAGGTTATTCAAGGACTGATTTCAACTAACTAGATTCCTACAAGTAAGCAACCTGTTGATATATTAACAACAGGATTATCTAGAGTGCAACATGAGTTTTTGAGTTCAAAGTAAGGTATACAAACATATCTGCAGTACCTAACTTGAGTGTTTGCACTACCTAACTTGAGGGGAGTGTTGAAGAACGAGTTACTTGATGTCCTAAAGGGTCTATTTGTAATTAGATACAACTAGGATTAACCAATCGGTTTGGAGTTTGTTAAATTAGTTAATAGTTTGATAGGGTTATAGTGGGCTAAACACCTATATAAGTTGTATTGATAAACTCATTGTAACAACGGATTCAATTCTAATGAATATAGAATTCTCAAGATAATCTTCTTCTTTTTTTTTTTTCTATTCTAATCATCAAGATTTCAACTCAATTATTGTACTTCTTCAATTTTAATGGTCTCATTTGTTTCTTATTTTTAAATAGATACATTTTTTACTTGAATCACTAAACTAAATAATTAAAACTAATTTTCTCTTAATTCACTAAACAATTAATTTGTCATGTTGTTTTGTATAAATCAACAAGTAATAATTATGTCTACCGCAATATTGATATTTGAGGAAGAAAATTTTGACTAGGAAATAAGTAAATCATAAGCTCTGATATCACTGAAAGAAAATAATCAATTGAGAACACACGATTCTCCTAGGATTCATTTTATTTATTTTACTAGTTGACAATGTAATCACATGCTATCAAACACAAACTACACTAATCAATGAAATAAAAAACAATTAAATATTTCAAATTGAATCAATGCGTTAATGAAACCACCATCCTTTAATTTTTCATCACTCATAATAACTATTAGCATTAATTTTTCTACATTATGACAATTTTATACATCTTGTGTATTAAGGGCTAAAAGAAACTAAAAATAAAATTATTATTGAAGTAGAAACCAACAAGAGAAGGAAAAATCCATTTTATCTAAAAACAACAAGCAAAACTTTTCATCGAGACAGAATTGAAACAATCTTTTCCACCATTCAATTTGAACAAATTTTGTGTTGCATTGTCCATGAAAATAATTGCCTTTTTATTTCTTTTATAAAGAGTCAATATTACTATTGAAATAATTCTGTAGGTAATTTTGTGCTTGTTTCATCTATTCATCTTTCGTAGCATTTTTATAGTGACCCTAAGTCATTTATGACATGTTGAGACTATCAGGTCAGTTACCATGTCAGTCCTGTGTTTACTTATTATGTGAATTTTGATGTTCAGGAGCTTTTGAACCTTGAATAGTAATTTTCAATCAAAAATTTAGAAAGATGACATCAGAATCCAATTCTGACAATTCCCTCAACTCCACGAGTGTCATTTTAGAACAACAACATGGTTGGTGTGGCTATCAAGGCTTCTGGTGCGAGTTTGTACAATTATGCGTTTCAACTTTCAAGTTAAGGCCTAAAGTTTTTCATTGGTCAATATTCTTCGTAAACGTGCTCGGATGAGAACTCCATTAGTGTGGTTATCTCTCAAATATCAAAATTTCTCTTAAACGATCCTTTGTGTGAATCTCGAGGCTCTCGAGCTAATTCCTAGCCCCCTTATGGATATTGGCTTAAATGGAGTTTTAATTTGGGGCCACTTTTTGTCAATATGATCTCGCATGAAAATTTTTATGTACCATTAAGTTCAAAATATTAAATTTTGTAGGGTAGAATATCTCTTTTCTATATACAAGATTCTGAACGAATTCAAAATAACCCGTCAGAGTTTTTCAGGTTGAAAAAACTAGATGACATGCATCCGTTGGTACAAGCCAAATTTGGTCTTCGCTTTCTTAAGTCTTGGGCTGTGTTTGCAGAGACTATGTGATTTGGTCACCGCCTTTGCAGGGTCCAGGCAACATTTGAAAAGGGTTAGGCTCTGGCCTTCGCTTTCGCAGGGACTTGACCGCATTCCACGGCCGTTAGCTTCTCTTGCCTTCACGTTTGAAGGATTCTTTCCATATTTTCAAAGGTTAAACATCTTGCTTTTTTCATTTGCGGCACCTCTAAGTTGCATTAGCAAAGAGCAAAATACAAGGAACCTTTAAGTACCAAATTCCATCAGCAATTAAACTATCAATTTAACTCCATTTTAGTGGTTTTAAGTCTCGTTATCATGATCTGTTGGGGATATGTGTGTGGATGGTTGGAACTATTGTAGGCTCTCCATTCGAGGAAAATTTGAGGTGTAGTAGGCTGTCACGACTTGTTCTTATGCTCTAATTTTTGAGTTATAGCTAGCAAGACTAATCTCAGCGTACCAATAAGACCATCGCCAGCAGATAGTAAGCTCCCAAGGGCACTATCCCATTTAGCAAGAGTAAACATGTGGAGATAAATTAGAACATCGAAGTATCATGTATCATCTATAACCCAAACTACAATGGAACAACATTTAACTAAAGGAATCGATTAAAGGCTCTCCGCTTGCACGACTCCAATCTTGAGTCACACAATAAAGCATAAAACCTCTAATATCGCAAAGGGCCATAGAAATTAGAAGAGTGAATATAAACTTCGAAAAAATGAATCAACGCCTAAACTAAGGCTCATTCTATTACACATAAGCTTGCTACTTAAGATTATAATGAGTTAAACCATCTAAAACGACATCAGAGAAGTAAAAGTCCTAAATACCACAAGTATCGCTAGTTTAAGGAAAAAACTAGTGTAGTCATAGAATAAGGCCAAGCATACTTCATTATACCGATATAACAACATTAAATTCAACTGACTTAAATAGAACTAAAAGCATAATCCTCGATTAGCATGGTATCACGCCTAAAATAGAGCTACTCAAGTCCTAATACATGCTATCAAGAAAAGTAAATAAGAAAAACTAGGTATGCGCCCCCAATTCCCTCTAATCAACATGTAGTTACACATTTCAACCTAAATATAAGAGAATGGAATTTGTAGTCTACCTTTAGGTCAATCTCGCTTGCTCTAAATCAAAATGTCGGAGACTTTCCCTTGAAAAAAGCTTCAGAATATTCTCACCCTATAAAAAATAAGATCACAACATCAATACGGTTATTTAAACACAAAAGACACATAATTGAAAATAGGCCAACTTTAGAATCAAATGGAAATCATGGTATCCACGTTCGAATATTTTGTTTGACTTTGTAAAAAGGTCGAAAATATTAGCTTGAACTTGGGTTCCAAAATTGAACATCCTCCTGCTGCTGCGGCGCTGGTGTGGCGCCGGGGTCGATCAAAGGGCATGGGTGTGCACTAGTGAGAGAGGTAGGGTTTGAGAGAAAAGGGAAATTAATCATCAAATTCTTTTTTAAACAAGTGACAATTACCGACCACGGGATGTCGGTATGTTTTAATATAATTATCCTATTTTATTAATATTTAATAAATATTGACATCATGAAGTCGATTAGGTTTAAATAAATTAATAATTTAAATATACTAGCCTCTTGAGGTCGGTATTTATCAATTTATTTTAATATACACTAACTTCTTGAGGTCTATCTTATTAATTAAAATTAAGTGCATATATATATTAATTGCACGACCCGTGCGTTGCACGTGTATATTGTGTACATAGTATATGATGTTATAAAAGACAATAAATATTACTAAGTTAAAGTTTTTCTAGTAAATAATTATGATTGAAAATATTGTCAAAGAATTACTTATAGTTTTTAGATCAAAATAACCATATATCATTAAAACATTTCAAAATAAATTCAAAGTTTGAATATTGGAGGATGTGATATTTCTTTAGTAGTATTATTTCTTAATTCATTGAATTTTGTAAACAAATCTAATCCAAAAAATAGAAAAAAAAATACCCATTTAGAAAATGTGGCCAATAGCCTTTCCTCTTAAGGTTATGAACATAATGATGTACATCATTTAAGTACAAATTTTGTCTTAAATATGCATACTTGAAATTTTATATGTGGATGACACTAATAAGGATTACCATAAGTATTTCAATATTTTATGCTAATATGTAATTGTAACGACCTGTTTAGTTGTTTTGAGCAGCAAATTTTATTTCTGGAAAAACTAGCTGAGTCGACGGATCGCACGACGAACCGTCATGGGCACGACAGACCGTCGAGGAGGTCTTTTTCCAAAACACTTATAATTCTGAAATTTGGGTACTGAAATCGACTCTCTGAACTTCGCGACGAAATGGCAGGACGGACCGTCACAGGCATGATGGGCCGTCACAGACCCTTAGTGAAATTTAGTCTCTGAACTCCGTGACGGAAGCAGCAGGATGGACCGTCGCAGGCACGACGGGCCGTCACAGGCACGACGGGCCGTCACAGGCTGCGTAAACCCTGACTGGGTTGGATTTCTGTTAAATATTTTAAGGGGCGTTTTGGACTATTCCTGCTTAAATTATAAAGTTAGTGGTTTAATATTAATAATTCAATTACTTGGGGGTTAAAGGAGAAACCTTGAGTTAATTATGGGTTACTTTTGTCATCTTTTATACTTAATTATATGTTAATTAGGTAAAAGAAAAGGGTTTGAATAAGAAAAATAGAAAGAACAAGAGAGGGAGAACGATCGAGAGAAGAGGGAAAGAAGAGGATAGCAAAGATTTTGAGGATTTGCTTGCTTGATCACGAAATCTTCGGTGGAGGTAGGTTATGGTTTATGCTATTCGTAGTAAACTCTTAATAGCGAATGATACGTATTGGTAGTCTTGTAAACCCTTCTATATGCTTAATTGTATGCTTGCATGAATGTGATTATATAATTGTGATAAAATAAGCATGATGAAGATATTGAATCCTAAATCTTGAAAAACCCTAATCTACTTTTGTAACGACCTGTTTAGTCGTTTTGAGCAGCAGATTTTATTTCTGGAAAAACTGGCTGATGCGACGGACCGTCATGGACATGACGGACCGTCGAGGATGTCTCGTTTCAAAACACTTAGAAATTAGAAATTTGGGTGCTGAAATCGACTCTCTGAACTTCGTGACGGAATGGCAGGACGGACCGTCACAAGCGTGACGGACCGTCACAGATTTTTTAGTAGAAATTGAGTCTCTGAACTCTGTGACGGACCTGCAGGACGGACCGTCGCAGGCACGACGGGCCGTCACAGGTTGCGTAATCCCAGTCTGGGTCGGGTTTCTTTAAATGTTTTAAGGGGCGTTTTGGACTATTCCTGCTATAATTATAAATTTCGTGGGTTAATATTAATAAGTCTAATTAATTAGGGGTTCAAAGAGGTAACCTTGAGTAAATTAGTGGGTTAGTATTGCCATCTTTTATACTTAATTATACGCTAATTAGGGTAAAAGAAAGAGGGTTTGAATAAGAAAAATAGAAAGAACAAAGAGAGGGAGAATCAATCAAGAGGGAGAGAGAGGAACGAAGAGGAAAGCAAGGATTTTGAGGAGTAGCTTGCTTGATTCCAATTCTTCGGTGGAGGTAGGTTATGGCTTTTATGATATTCGTAGTAAACTCTTAATAGCGAATGATATGTATTGGTAGTATTGTAAACCCCTCTATATGCTTAATTGTATGCTTGCATGAATGTGATTATATAATTGTGAGGAAATAAGCATGATGAAGCTATTGAATCCTAAATCTTGAAGAAACCCTAATCTACTTTGTTAATGATGATGCCTTAGTATAAAAGATGGCTTGGTGAACTAAAGTAATGAGATTGATCATGCCTTGGTATAAGAGAAGGCTTGATGAATTGATAGAATGAGATTAGTGGATCGGAGTGTCACGTTCCGACACATAGAATTAAGGGATCGGGTGTCACGAACCGATAGGTAGAATTAGGGGATCGGAGTGTCACGTTCAGACACATAGGATTAAGGGATCGGATGTCACAAACCGACACGTAGAATTAGGGGATCGGGTGTCATGAACCGACACATAGAAGTAGGGGATCGGAGTGTCACGTTCTGACACATAGGATTAAGGGATCAGGTGTCACGAACCGACACGTAGAATTAGGGGATCGGGTGTCACGAACCGACATGTAGAAGTTGGGGATCAGAGTGTCACGTACCGACACGTAGAAGTAGGGGATCGGAGTGTCACGTACCGACACATAGTAGTAGGGGAGCGGAGTGTCATGTACCGACACAAGAGGAAGAAAGATAATGAATCTTGAAAGATGTTTATATACTCAATCTAATGAACCTAATTCCCAAATGAGTATGGTATTGAGGCATGAGTCCTCATGGATGAACTTGGTAGTACTTATTGATGATTATAGTACTTGTTGTTGCTATATGTGGAGTATTATAGTTGATTTATGATACTAACTGATATATACTGTTTCTATTTTGAGTTGGCGGATGATACCTACTCAGTACTTGTGTTTTGTACTGACCCCTACTTGTATGTTTCTTTCTTTGTATTTGTGGAGTGCCAGCAAACGTACCGTCGTCTTCAATTCAACCGCAACTCTAGCCAGTCTTCATTACATCGGATTTCAGGGTGAGCTAATGCTTCTAGCTTGGATTGGATCTCCTTCTTCAAGTCTTGATGCCTTGAACTTCCGGCATGGACTAGATTTTTACTTTTTTTCGCTTTTATTAGATACTCGTAGTTTAGTAATTGAGGATAGATGTTCTTGTGATGATGACTTCAAGATTTTGGGGATAATAATAGTTATTGAATTGATTTTAGTAATGAGTTCAAGTCTTCCGCATTATATTTTGTTATTACATTGAAATGTTGGGGTTTAGATTGGTTGGTTTGCTCAGATAGTAGGTTAAGCGTGAGTGCCAGTCGCGGCTCGGTTTTGGGTCGTGACAAACTTGGTATCAGAGCATTAGGTTCGTTGGTCTCATCACACAAGAACGAGTCCAGTAGAGTCTTAAGGAACGGTAGGGGGACGCCTTTACTTTTCTTTGAGAGGCTATAAGACTTTAGGAAAATTCCATTCTTTCATTCTTTCTTTCATGCTATTACTTGGATCCAATTGGTATCTAGGTGATACAAATTGGTATCTGACCATCTTCATTCTATTTCGCAGATGGTTAGAACTAGAGCAACAACTGCACCAACACCAACACCGGCAAGACAAGATGCGTCTGAGCCAGCCACTGGGGCTGTAGCTCGGGGAGGAACAGTGGCAAGAGGTAGTGGAAGAGGTCGTGGGAGGACGTCCTCTAGAGGAAGAGGACAAGCACCTAGCCCATCTGGTACTAGGGCGGTGACTCCTCCACCGACTAAGGAAGTGATTAGAGAGGGTGAGGAAGGGGAGAATGAACAAGTGCAGAATCAGGAATTGCCACCCCAACCTACCCCAGAGATGATCAATCAGGTTCTTGCTTATCTTAGCGGGTTATCTGATCAGGGCCAGACACCTCCAGTGTTTTCTGCACCAGCACCTCTGGTTCCGGAGGTACAACATGCGGCTACTGTGGCTCCCCGCATGGATGCCTCATTGGAAATAGGCACGTTTCCTCGTCTGACTACAGGGCCTATAATGACAAACAATCAACATGAACTTTTCAGTAAGTTCTTGAAATTGAAACCTCCAGTCTTCAAGGGTGCTGAATCTGAGGATGCTTACGATTTCTGTGTCGACTGTCATGAGCTACTACACAAGATGGGTATAGTAGAACGGTTTGGTGTTGAGTTCGTGAGTTTCAGTTTCAAGGAAACGCCAAAATGTGGTGGCGGTCACATGTTGAGTGTCAACCAACGGAGGCACCTCCTATGACTTGGGCATCATTCTCTAGCTTGTTTATGGAGAAGTATATCCCCCGGACTTTGAGGGATAGGAAAAGAGATGAGTTTTTGAGCCTAGAGCAAGGTAGGATGTCAGTTACAACATATGAGGCTAAGTTTCGTGCATTATCCAGGTATGCCACCCAACTTTGTTTCAGTCCACAAGAGCGCATTCACCGTCTTGTGAAGGGGTTGAGGTCAGAATTGCGGATTTCGGCCTTACAGGTAGCGGCTATGGCAAAATCCTTTCAAGAAGTGGTAGACTTCATGATAGATGTGGAAGGAGTGAAGCCAGATGACTTCACCATGGCATCGACATCAAAAGGTTTCGAAAGGGAGGTGAGTTTAATGGTTCTTACTCCAGAGGGCAAGGCTCAGGAGGTTACTCGCTCCGACCAATTCAATCTTCCCTACAGACTGTAGTTGGGGGTCCACCTCAGACCGGTCAACACTTTTCTGAGAGACATATGCTTGAGTCCAGAGAGTGTTATGGATGTGGGGAGACTGGACATATTAGGAGGAATTGTCCAAAACAGAGTTATAGACCCCCAATAGCTAGAGGTAGAGGCGGTCATGGTAGAGACCGTTATTTTGGAGGACGTGGTTGTCGAGGTAATGGTGGTCACCAGAACGGCCGGGGTGATGGGCAAACTGGAGGCACTACAACACAACATGGTAGGGGCAACAGACAGACAAGTAATGGGGCCCATTGTTACGCTTTCCCTGGGAGATCTGAAGCGGAGACATCTGATGTTTTAAGGGGTGTTTTGGACTATTCCTGCTATAATTATAAATTTCGTGGGTTAATATTAATAAGTCTAATTACTTAGGGGTTAAAAGAGGTAAACCTGAGTAAATTAGTGGGTTATTATTGCCATCTTTTATACTTAATTATACTAATTAGGGTAAAAAGAAAGAGGGTTTGAATAAGAAATAGAAAGAACAAGAGAGAGAGAATCGATCAAGAGGGAGAGAGAGGAACGAAGAGGAAAGCAAGGATTTTGAGGAGTACTTGCTTGATTCCAATTCTTCGGTGGAGGTAGGTTATGGTTTTTATGCTATTCGTAGTAAACTCTTAATAGCAAATGATATGTATTGCTAGTATTGGAAACCCCTCTATATGCTTAATTGTAT